>OX101809.2:45654141-45945759 GCA_944452925.2 Chrysolina oricalcia | reverse complement strand
GGGCTTTTGTTGTTTTTTCCAGGTATGTGGTGGGATCATTGGGGACTTTTCTTGTATTCATCTGTACTGATAAGGGAGTTCATTTTGTCGAAATAATCCGACGAATTTAGGATGACGGTTGTATTTCTTTTGTCGGCTGGAAGAATGACTATGTCGGGATTTTGATTTAATTTCTTTGAGGCGGTGTCTTTCAGCGGATCGAAGGTTTGTGGAAGGGGGTTTGGCTGAAGATAAGATTTTGGCCACTTCGCGCCTGATGTTTTCGGCGTCGTTTCTTGGTAGATTGAATAGGGCTTCTTCGGTTTGGGTAATGATCTTTTCTACCGGAATGGTTTTGGGGGTGACGGCAAAATTGAATCCTTTGGCAAGAGCTGAGTGTGCAGCATCAGAAATGGGAAAATCAGATACGTTCTTGACGACTTGAATGTCCGAGTGGGTGGGCGGATTTGGGTCTGGACTTCGATGAGTCGGGAGAGCTTCCGTTTTTGGGTCTCAGTTTTTTGGGAGGAGATGTGGAGAGCTTTTTGGTGAGAGATGCGATCGAAAGTGTCCCATATTGTTGAATGAATGTTAAAGGAATGGATTTTGAAGGTGAAGGTGAAGGGATTCTTTCCTGACCCATCTGAACGAAGTACACCCTTACATTCGCTTCACGATGGAGATAGAAAGCAATTCAACTCTGCCATTCTTAGATGTACAAATCACTAAAAATCCTCAACAAGGTTTCTCGTACACGGTTTATAGAAAACCCACCCACACCAACCGATATCTCAACTCCAAGTCCCACCATCATCCCTCACAACTCAACTCAGTCGTTAAATACTCTGATATCTCGCTCCATCCGACTAACCGACGACCACAACAGACAATCCGAACTTCACAACGTAAAACAAGCTCTCCTGCAAAACGGATACAGACCAGACCACATAGACAGAAACATCCAAAAACAGCTTCAGAAACCATTAGTAACCAAAAACGAACCACAAGTTGAAGACCGTCCATCCAAAGTCTTCTTCCCTTACATCAAAGGGGTGACGGACAAAATCAGTCGACTTTTCAGAAAAGCAAATATCAAAACCATCTTTACCACAGAACAAAAACTATCACACCTCATCAGACCAACAAAAGACAAAATTCCCAACGAAGACCATGGTATTTACGAAATTCCCTGTTCTATCTGCCCCCACTCTTATATAGGAGAAACTTCGAAACAGATCCATTTTCGATCCTATCAACACTCCCTTTCAGTCAGAAATCGAGACACCAGCTCCGCATTAGCTCTTCATTTCATCCAAACGGGTCACCCCATAGATTTCGAGAAAACGAAAACCATCGCCCCAGTACGTTCAAGAACTTCTCGTTTTATCAGAGAAGCCATCGAAATCGAAAAAACGGCCTGATTGCCTGAACATTAAAGATGATAGCCGTAAATTGAACCCCATTTGGAAGCCCCTTCTTCCAACCGTAATTACCAGGCCACGTGAAACTTATCCGCAATCAATTATTATCCCATTAACTCCAACTACCAGCAGACAAGACAAACGAGAAAACCCGTAAGACCCGCCCACCTCCAGGTAGCCAACCACCTATAAATACTACAGTGCAACCAACATCGGATCGTCTTTTGAGATCAAGAGTAGGCAGGTTGAGACCTTGATATCTCTTAAGACCACGACTCGAGGAGTAGGCAGATAGAGGCCTCGCAGTCACACTCTTGAAAATGGCTCCAAAGCAGGAGCCGAAACGTCGAGTTATAAACTCTCAACGCGGTTCAACCCATGAACTTAGTAATGTATATATATATATATATATATATATATATATATATATATATATATATATATATATATATATATATATATATATATATATATATATATATATATATATATATATATATATATATATATATATATATATATATATATATAAGTAGAAAAGTTATTGGGTATAACCCTCAAATGTTCTGCAACCGTAGACACGTGTTTCGAGCTTAAGCTCTCATCAGTACGGTAAAATCAAGTGCGAAGATGTACAACACTTGGATGTAAAAATAGAAACAAAGGAAGTCAACAACAGGAAGCCAACCACACATTTGTGGCTTCGGTTAGGAGACCTTGTGCTTACAAGGCAACAACTACTTATATTTTCATATATTGCCCTTCGCTATATCCATCCTTATTTGTATTTTCCTGGGTAGGATTGTCACGCTGGTAGCTATAGCTGCCTCCGTGGCGACGTTAGTTGTTGCCTTGTAAGCACAAGGTCTCCTAACCGAAGCCACAAATGTGTGGTTGGCTTCCTGTTGTTGACTTCCTTTGTTTCTATTTTTACATCCAAGTGTTGTACATCTTCGCACTTGATTTTACCGTACTGATGAGAGCTTAAGCTCGAAACACGTGTCTACGGTTGCAGAACATTTGAGGGTTATACCCAATAACTTTTCTACTTATATTTTCATATATTGCCCTTCGCTATATCCATCCTTATATATATATATATATATATATATATATATATATATATATATATATATTATCATGATGATTATTATTTTTTTTCCTAAGGAGTGTACCAGTCAGGCCCTGTCTCCGGTGCTCCGACCCATCCGGAGGGCGCGCTCGTGTCGTTAACCCCAATAACCACTCCCTACGTCCGTAGGGTGAGTGATTATTGGGTCCGAGAGTCATGTGTTCTGAGTAGACGAAGTGAACCAAGGATGACGGCCTTCTGCATTCGAGCGGCTAAGATTTCTGCCATATTACGGCAGGCCGGTATCAACTTCAAATCTGAGAGCAGTGTGTCCATCATTCCACCAAGGACTCCTATAATCAGAACCACCATTTTGACAGAATGGTCCGGATACAACCTGCGGAGTTCAAAGAGAAGATCTCGATATTCAATCCGTTTTTCGTCCTCTTTTCGAACGATATTTATGTCTCTTGGAGCGGAAAACTCCACGACGAATATCGTTTTACTTTGATGGTCGAGGAGGACAACATCAGGCTTATTTGCCTGAAGGTGGGGAATGAGTAGTTCCAATAGATTCGGCACCTCTCATTCTCCACCACGGACTCAATATCCCCCGGAACATAAGGCAACACCGGTGTCTCGTCTATACCGTAAGAGTGTCTTATATGGTAGTACAACACTCGTAGCGCCGCGTTATGCCTGTGGATATAGGCTGAGACCGCATAAGCTGGGTATGCTGATAACAAATGCATTACGGTCTCAGGTGCCCCACGACATGCCCTGCATCGGGTGTCAGGGACGTCTATACCCATCACGCGACTACGGTAGACGAGGGTGTTGAAGACACCATCCTGGCAGGCCATTATGAATCCCTTGGTCTCCGACTTTAGCTCACTCGACCTGAGGAAGGCAAAGGTCAAGCTTTTGGATAAGCCAAGGTCTTCGATGTTGTTGATGAAGACACCATGCATTGGCTTATCCGTATGCAGCTTTAGGAGGACCTCTGTCTCCGCAGCTTTGATGTGTGCTTTAATCTGAATGGGTCCCAACTCGGTGACAGAGTTTGGGTTAGCCCGTTCAGTGTCGAATACGAGACCAAGTTCATTGGCTGCACGGGTTGCTGCCTTAAAGAGAAATGCTCCAATCCCTGCTTTTTCATGGTCGCGGACCATACAGAGAAGGGGATCTGAACTCCTGATGACTTTACAGGCCCCATCCAGCACCATTCTGTTATGCAGACACTCCAAACTCAAAAGTTCACGGCCTCCCCTTTGTCTAGGAAAGTATAACCGTGGAACGGACAAATTAGGATGCAAACTCCTGTTGAGGTGCATCATCTTGCGATTTTTTACGTCGAGTTGTCGCAGGTCTTCCTGAGTCCACTTCATCACTCCGAGTAGATTATTATTATCATTATTATTATTAGGTATTAAGTGCTTGGTGCTCGAGATTCCGTAGCTCTTTTCGAAAGTTTCCAGCATGTGCTCGAAGCATTTTTTGTTAGTACTCGGCATATGTATGGAAGTAACTAACCAATTTCTCTCTACTTCGATATGACATCTTCATAATAATTGGAATAAGTCCTTGATCTTGAAACGGCCGAGACACACATGGCCGCACCGCTTCCACACCGTGCTCGCAGCGCAATTTAGTACTGTCTGTGACTATGACACGAAACCACACTTGGTCCGTGGGTTAGCCGTGCGGTTTGTCCCACCCTATGTTCTAGTTAAACACGATACGTGCGGTGTGTGCAGTGCGGTTTGGTGTGGTGCGATGCGTGCGGTTCGATGCGTGCGGTGTCATGCGTGCGGTGCGATGCGTGCGGTACGGTGCTTGTGGTGCGATGCGTGTGATGCGACACTCGCAGTTATGAAAAATCAACAGAATGAGTGAGTTATCCAAACTGATAAATATATTCGTAAAAATATCACGATTTTGATTTGCCGTATTGTACGCTGTATTTGAAATAATCAAATTATTTAATTTCGCTTGTAATTGTCGTCGATCACACATGAAGGAGGTGTTGAACGTTCTGAAATACATATATCTTCCAATTACTTTGGCCTCAATCGCAATTGCAAGACCTATTTCATGGTTCATGTGATTTCTACACCGCACATATCGTGTTAACGTGGAACAAACCGTCATGATTGTAGTGCAGTATTCTTTTGGAAGGTAACGGAGATTTCTCGTGAAGACAATATATTGAGTACATTCACAAAGAGCGAATAAGGGTTATTAGCAATTGTTTTAGAAAATAAAAAATTCTCGTTGTGCTGGACACTGAACACTTCTTCATCTTTTCGAATAATTTCCATACATCCATGTAGTTATTATTAAACAGATAATGTACAGGTATAACATATATTAATTCATTATTTGAAATGAAATTGAAAGCGAACATGTTTAAAGATTGAAACTTCGTACACCATTCCCGTCCAAACGTAAACTTAACCAGTCGAACACGTTGCAAACTAAGTGCGATGGTTTTGGTACAGTGTAGACAATGTGCATTCTAAGATAATTGTAATCATGTTTGTTTATCAACAGAGCATAATTTAAATTATGCTATATTTTTGCAATATATCTTTAGGAATAATTATTATTCTCTATCTTTCACTCATGGTGTCATCCATTTTTATGATTTCCGTAGCATTGATTGTCAAATATTGGATGGCTATACCTCTGAATTGCATCCGACAACTTGATAAATCACAAAAAAAAATAAGTGGTCCCTCAAAATATACGCATCTCTGTATGCAGTCTGCCAGCTCTAAATGGAACACAAAATTTATAAGAAGGTTCACATTGCCCATTCGGCGTTAGACCATTTGTCGATAGAGATTTTTTCTATACGCTAAGAAAACGTAACTCATTTACAGAAAATAATCGAATTGACGGAACAGTCTTTGATTCATTATTGGCAAAATGACCATAGACCGTTGAATAAAAAATTAAATTGAAAGATGGGACAATATGAAGAAAAAAAAAAAGGTAGTTTGTTTTATCAATCGCTTCAGATTTTGTAGAAGAAATTCTATCTTATCAAAAATTCACTGTTCTGCACTCTTTCGATATAGAAATGAATGTTACAGATGTGTGTAAACGTAAGTAAATTCAATTTATTTGTGGTTTCTATCGACATACCCTGATAAATCGAATTGACCTGTTATGGTTTGACCATTAGGATACTCAAACCACTCAGTCCAGAAATGTATGTATAAACCTGAAGATGATTGGAGATATTTATTTATCCAATCGTTTCGGGAACTTCCCCATTGGGCTAATTCTAAAGTCCAAAATTCCTCTATATATATCTGTACAAATTTCAAGGATTATGCCATTTTATTCTCAGTGTGGACATACATTTTGTATCTTAAGGGTGATAATGATCCATTTTGTATTCATAATGTAATGAGAAATAATATAGTTCGAAGTCAGTTACATTTTTACTTTTCTGAGTGTGAAAGCAGATACAGAAATATGATTTGTGATAAACTGGCAAAGAGACTTTCGATACATAATAACATTCTATCTAAAAGCCTAGCAATGTATCTTCTAGGTCACACGATTATTCCCGGTTATCCTGGTGATGTATCCACAAAGACACGTCTAGAAATCAAAGTTTTCAAGAAAGAAACAAAAAAAATCAGTATATAGTCATGAGTATTGATCCATGAACGCCAAAACAGTGTTAACTTTTTTTTTTCTAGTGTGGCATCTGTACTTGCCCAGTTGAGGGTTTGTGGGGACATTGTGCAGTTTTCTTCCTGTGTGAATGCCAACATACGGGAGTCACATGCGGTGCGGCCATGAGTGTCTGGGTCATTATAAAAATGAGCTCAGGGATACGGGTCACACCTTTCATCGTGAGGTCTCAGACATGGTCGAGAGCAGAGCTGTCTCAAAGCACAGTGTTTCGTGCTCGTGAAAGCACTCTGAGCACCTTTGTGCTCCTGAGCACTGTGCTCCCAAGCACTTCCCTGTACCAGTGCTTTGTGCTCAGTGTTTCGGAGCACTAAACGAAAAGGCTCAGAGCAGAGCTGTCCCAAATCACAATGTTTCGTGCTCGTGAAAGCACTTAAAGCACTTTTGTGCTCCCAAGCACTGTGCTCCCAAGCACTCTTTTGTACCAGTGCTTTGTGCTCAGTGCTTTGGAGCATTTAACGAAAAGGTTCAGTGCTTAGTAATCCCAAAAGTGCTCGCGAGCACTCCAGTGCTTTGGAGCACCACTCTTCGAGATCACTCAACACTAAGCCTTTCCATATAAATGAATATTGTCGAAATATTCAGAAGATGACTGTCTCGAAACAATAATACAATTTTGTCAGTTACTTTGCCTATCTAAAAATATAAGTTCAAAATAACTAAATCATACTCCTTTTTTTAATCATCGTTGATGTTTCGGAGTCCAAATCTGTTTCCGTTATCAAAACCGTGAAAAAACCTGTATTTTTTTCATTTCTATATCCAGTCGAATCGGTATTTCCTCATACAGGGGATGTGCGGTATGTCAATAACCACAAAACCAAACATTGATTTACCTATATTCCTATTGTTTTTGATTCAAATTGTTGATTTCAGCAGTTCTATTTCAAATTATTATATTATCTATCAAGTGTTATGAATGTCCTCTCAGTAACAAGTATTTTATCACAAGTGCAACATAGCGGGGCGAGTGTTTAATAAAAACTGTCTCGAAGAGTTTATAAACGCTTTACATACCGTACTTTTTTAACGAACCAATATTATAACCACAAAATTGTATGTTTTTCAACCACTGAAATCGAACAGGAACCCTATCATGTATCAAAATAATGAAGTTGCTATGGCAATGTTTTTGAAAGTTTGCTTTAGATACAGATCGTGAATCTGTGATTAATTTATCATTCAGCTCATACGCTAAATGCCAGTTCAGTTATGTTAGTAGAAAACATAACTCAAGTTGTTAATTGACTCAGTTGTTACTTGATGGAAATCCATAGCTTTTATCAGACTGGAGTTACTGAAACCTAATTAAACACGATTCAATAAATTATATTACATCAAGACATGTTTCGTTACACTGTAGCTTTTTCAAGCGGTTAACACAATACCGGCTTGAAAAAGCTACAGTGTAGTGAAACATGTCGCGATGTGATATTATTTATGGAGATCCCACGTGTTTGATTATGTTTCAGTAACTCAAGTATGTAACAGTCTGAGAAGAGCTTATAGTGCTCAGTACTTCGTGCTCCCTGACTAGAATAACTTTTTGTGCTTAGTAATCACGAGCATTTTATAGATAAAAGTGCCTAGTGCTCAGGATTTCTAAGCACTCTTCAAGAGTGCTTAGTGATAAGTGCTCGAAGCACTTTTTGTCAGTGCTGGGCACAGCTCTGGTCGAGAATAATTCGAAATTTCTGTCAAAGTAGGTCAAAGGTCACTGATGATTTCGTGGCTGAACCTTTAAACATCGATGTGCCCCTCACTTCAGACTGAAGCCTCATAAACTCACAAAACAAGAAAAAAACGTTTTCATATTAAGGAGTGAATAATCTGCTCGCTATATTGTGTTTGCTGGGTCATGAAGAGAATACGTTGAGAATTTTTTTAGCGGCGATATGTCATGCTTGGATGCACAAACTTCAAACGCGCGTCTGAAATATTGCGTATGTACGAAGAAGATTTGATATGTTTATTGGGTAGTCCCGATATATCCAATTCAGTTCAATTTCATCTCCGACAAGAGCATTCGCACTTCCACTGGCTTCACAATAAAGATTCAGAATCGACTGCTGGAGTCCACGTGTATCGGGAAAGTATCGGTTATTTTTTTCCGCGTAGATCCGGAGTGTCTGAGAATTGTAGATATCATAACAAATTTCTTGAAAGATTTTATAAGGGCTGCCAAGTTGAAAGAATTACAAAGCTCAAAGGAAAATTTCATTACATCAGTCGTGCCAAGGCAATTGAATCAACCACACTTCGAGACGTAACTAAGCATGAAAATGAATGACAACAAAACATTTTGGTTAATTGTTTGAAAGGGAGGAACAAACAAAATTTGAATCTTCAAACAAATTAATTTATCAGAGTGAAGTGAGATACTTGTTCGTGTTCATTTTGAAATAAAATCAAACAATGAATACGACGGTAACATCTGCGTTCTCCTTTGCTCTCCGACAATCAGTGACAGACAAATATTTATAACTAAGCTAGGAAGCCCTAACGTGACACATTGAAAGTTAATGGTGGATGTTTCTATTTGATGATCCTGTAATAAATTATTGTTTTAAATTTTGTTGTTTTTCGCCAAGTGGCTGCACCATTACGCACAACCCTCAGAAGACTTCGAGAGACATGTGGGAGCTACTGAAGACGTGTCCCTTATTTGGTGCCATGGACTAGACCTGCGACCGTGCTGGTATTTGAACCCACGTTATCATGGTTGAGAAGCGAATTCTATACCATCACGGCCACTATGGCCCACACAATTCATAGATTCCAGATAACGAACTAATCACTCTCATCAATCAAATCACTTCAATAATTCATTCCAATTGGCGCGTTTCCCATAGGATTCGAGTTTGGTCCTACTAAATTCAATTGATTTTCGAATAAATCACTGTTGTTTGATCCAAGTCGCCGCCACGGAAAAAAAAATCATTATCATTCTCGCGTGTAACGGAGTCAATAGGCTCTCAAATGCTGTGTTCAATGCCCTTATAATGTGGTTCACTCAGATTTAAATCTCGAAAAGAAGTATCTACTAATATTACACCATAACTAACAAAGTGATATTGTAGGTTTCACCCAATGAACTAACAGCGGAGAAAGCTGTTTTGTTTTCTTCTGGTCCTGAAGAATAGGTGAATCGTGTAACACTTGCCCAGGCAATGAGTTCCAAAACGATTGTTGATACCTCAAGAAAGCATCAGTCATGGTAATATCTTTCTGCGGTGATCCAGAGGAGGTCACTAGTTTGTGTGCAAGGCATCACCAACGAGACAAATCAGTTATCATTTGGAAAGAATGTGAAGCTTCAGTATACGTTTAGGAGCTGAACTGCATGTAAAAGGACAGTTATCCAGATCAGGTACGATCACAAGCAGCGAACGCATAGAAATACCAAATTTTTTAAATGAATGCCAAAGAGCATTCATTCAGAAAAGGATAATGATATATTGAATGCGTCGAAACTAAGATGTGTTTGATTTAAAAAAAAACTTTGATTTTTTCAAAACATGATTTCTTGTGTTTGATTTGAGTTCAGGTGGACACAAAAATACGTTGGTGTCACTGTAGACAATGTCTATGATGTTGAATTAATTTTACATGATGAGTATTTTCTTCTTTCGATATGAGATACTACAAAATTGGAAAACGTAACTTTAGTTTAGACATTTTTTTATCCTACTGTAATTCAGGCAGATAACAAATGGCAGAATGATATTTGTCATTTCGATTTTGTTTTGAAAGAAAACGTTTGCAAAAATTAAAAAAAAAATTAAACATCCATACGGTTTATAAACGTTATGAAACCAAAACAACCACAAAAATTGGAAGATGTGTGAGTGAAAACGATATGAATTCAAAAAGAGAATGGCAAATAATATGTCTCACCATTTGTTATTTGTCTTTATCTCTGACAGTTACATATTTCCGAATACATGCACTATTCTAGACAGTTTGTTGGTCAATATCCAAATATTTTATGAAACTAGAATTTTTTTTTGAAAAAAATCAACATGCAATCTGAAAACCTTAACCCACACCAAAAAATTAAAATGGATTTTAATAGAAACGATGCAAAAACACTAACAATACGTCGAAATGCCAGAAGCGTAGAAGTTGAAAATTGAATGATATAAAATAACTTTTCTCAGTTCAATTTGTGAAACAGAATAATGACCATTAAAAATCAAGCTCGACAATATTGTTGTAGAACTTGCCAGCTGTGCTTTGTTTGAACTGCAGACTCTGAAAAATAGGTCAGTAGGAAACAGAAAAAGGTGAACCACTCACGAAAAAAAAACACTGTTTCATTTTAGTGATATCTAATTTTTCTAAAATATTTGACGATCCTAATTTTAACAAAAAGTGTCTCAAATTATGAGAACAAATTACTTACATGTAGGTACGAAGTTCGTTCTGAATTATATGAGATATACTCGTCCAATCAGATTACACACGTAGTAGTCATCATTGTGGATATGTCGAGCACTATTCCAAAGATTGATCACTGTCCCAATTGTTCTCGCCTAATCATTTCACTGTTTGCGATATATTCTCAAAAATGTATCACTGGGAAGGGAAACTTACATGACTCCTTTGGTATAAGAGAAAGTTCATAGAGTCGGCTTACATTCAGAATAATGACCTGTTCAGTCAGCCGAGCATAGAGATTAGGAATGTGTGGAAGCCCCTTATCACTCAGCTAGATCGATTGAGATTTCAATAAAAACTTTTCGTCAAGACCTGTCAAAATCGGTCATCAATAATAACACTCACCAAAAAAGTTCTTCGTATCACATTAATTAACATTGATGACCTGAGAGAGACCCCACGAAGATCATAATTACCCTTATAGCAGGTACATCAGTTGCAGGCTATATAATAAGTATCCGAGATATTTTGTCGCATTCACACACTTGATAACGACAGTAGATGTTAACTGTTGAAACGTCGTGACTCAAACACATGCAAAGAATTTATTTTCTTTGTTTCTAGACAATGGAAGTCCAGAAGAATTCCACTTGCATGACTCCCTGAATAATATAATAACCCTCCATTAAGCGCGCGGTCTTTTATATCATGGTTGGTCGCGCTGTATCTCTCAGATACATGTACACATTTAGCATGTTTTTAATTTAAATTAATTTTTGAAATATTTGCAGACAGTACTACTTACTTGGCTTGATTTACTATCACATACCCTCTTTTGATATAGATTTATTCAATTTTGAATTTATTTTTGAACATACAATTTTTCATAATTATACAGTGGTTTAGATTAAAAAGCAAAAGTTATGCAAGCTCAAACAAATGTATTCCTTTTAAATACATGAAAAAATAGGAATCATGCGAAGGTAATTTGTCTAATTGTCTCCACCAATATTGAGACAATTTTCACAAATTACTCTTGCGTGATTTTTGAGACACAAACTAATATTACATTTTTCGCAACAATAAACACTCAATGAGGATTTCTTACTTTGAGTGTAGCAAGGTTGACAAAGTCGTTTTTTTGCAGCTCTAGAAGTAGATGGTTGTTCTTCAGACACCTCTCCAGTCCTTTTGTACCTTTGTAACATAGTCTGTATCTCTCTTGGCAGGCTTATAATTTGTGCTCTAATTTTTAGTTGGTCTTCCACTAAATTCGGTGCCAACTTTTTGATGAAGTTTCTTCTTTGACAAAATTCATTTTGATTTGTCAAAAAAATTACTCTTGAATTGATGCCAGCCACATTCATCAAATGATAAAAAATTACCATTGGCCATCTTATTGTCGATCCACCGACGTTATATGTGGCACAAAGCTTGTCGACAACGTCTAATCCGGGCTTTGTTTCATTATAAAATGATATTATTTCCGGCTTCTTCTGGTTATCATTCGAAACAATATTCGAACCAACATGCATGCTGGAAAGCAGAACAACAGTTTTCCTTTTTTTTGGAACATATGAAACAAGGGTTTAATTTTTTGTGTATCCAAAAATGCTGTCCAAACAAGGCCGATTTTTTGGAGACACAAAACAAGGCGGTATCTGTTTTTTATTTTTTCTTATTGTTCCAACATATGACCATTTCTTTTTTGCCAGTTCCCGTACTAAGTGGACACTAGTGAACCAATTGTCAGCCATAACATTTCGACCAGATGCAAAAATTGGTTCAGCCAATCTCATAACAATTGCGTCTGCCAAATTTGGTTTCAAAAAAGGGCCTTCTGGTTGCTGTCCACAATATATCTCCATATTTGCCGTATAGTATAATTTTGCATAACACAAACAAAAAATTTTGATGCCATATTTGGTTTGGATGGTATATACTGCCGAAATGCACACCTTCCACGAAAACCAGGAAGCATTTACAGGTAGCACATCATATCGGCTGAATATTGGTTCCATATTGGGCCAATATAGATATATTGTAAATGAAAAATCAATATTGGTTCAATATGGGTGAATATTCAAAACACAATATTGTATTAATAATATTGGTGGAATATTGGTTGAACTAGTTTTGAATGTAGATTATCACACGAAATATTGGGTCAATATTGGTTGAATAATTTCTACCAATATCGATAATACAATATTGGTTATATATTGTTTTCCACATATAGAATAAATATTGCAATCCAAATATTCCAGTCATATCGATTATAGGGAAAAAAACTATATTGTATTTCCAAGTTTGTTAGAATATTGGTTGAATTTCATTTCAACTTTACTTGACAAATTGTAATAACTCATATTGGTCGAATGAAATTTACCAATATCGATAAAACAATATTGTCTTCACATCGTTTTTAACATCTAGAATAAATATTGCAATCCCAATATTACCCTAATATCTATTCTGGGCATAAAAACTATATTGTATCTCCAAGTGTAATTACACATTGGTTGAATATCATTTCGCCAATATTCAACAAATCTTATTAATTAATATTGGGTCGATATTGGTTCAATAATATTTATCGATATCGTTAAAACAATATTGTCTTCATATTGTTTCCCACATCTAGATTGAGATAAAATTTGAATATTGGCCGAATATTCAATGAAACATATTGAAATTATATCATGATCAAACCTGGATAAAAATCCGCTAGGTGGCTCTACATATAGAACGTCTTCTAAAACCTACGAAAGTATATTGAATACTTCCCGTAACTTGTTTTCAAGACACCTCACCCAGTGGTTATGGCGATCAAAAGGCAGACTGTGGTGTCACCTTCATCAACTAAAAGACCTTTAGTAATTTGCCAAGGTATATTTATATGATAAATATTGGACCAATATCGATAAATATTTTGAGGCCATTATTGCTTCAAGAATATTTCATCAAAACTATTTCTAAAATATTCAAACAATATTCGACCAATATCGCAAAATGTTCACATTTTACTTCTCGAAAATATAACTTTTGAATATTGTGCCAATATTGTCAGAATATTTTATTAGCAATATTGTAACAATATCGCCGAACATTTTGAGGTCAATATTAGTTCAAGAATATTTCGCCAATATTATTCAAGTAATATTGGACCAATATCGCCGAATGTTCACATTTCGCCAATATGTTCACAATATTATACCAATATTTTACCAAGATAGGTGTGCTACTTGGGATCATCGATGGTCACATTTTGGCCCAAATGGTATTTTTTCTTGCAATTTTCTATAAAACTTTGTAAATATCTCTCTGATTGCTGCCAATTTATCAGTCTCACACCGTAGTTCTCTTGTATTTTTGTCATCAAACCTCAAACATCTGATAAGAAATCTAAATCGCTTTTCAGACATTGACATTCGAAAATATCCATTCCCAAACCGTCAGTAGCCCAAAAATCACTGAGTCGTTGATGGCCTCCCATAAATACAGCTAACAAATAAAGTAGGCCCAAAAACGCCTTTATTTCTACAAGGTTTGTTGGTTTGCAGTCCCTTTCTCTGGTAAATCTTTCGCAAACATTTTCGATGTGCTGATTTGTATACTGCACTAATAAATTGAGAATATCTTCACTGAAGAACTAATTCCAACAATTCAGTTCTGTTTTTGCGTTTCTAGCAGCCTGTCCTACTACACCCGGTAACCGCATCAAAATGTTATGAGGACGAGTTTTTGAAGCAGGAAAAGGTATTTCTTTCGACTGTGTCATATCTTTACCTATAACAAATTTCCCAATACGTATTTTGCGTTTCATAAAAAATTTAGTTCACATACCGACAAAATAATCGTCTTCTTGTTGTGATTTCTCAAAGTCTTCATTATCACTGATCTCATGATCGGTTTCTGAATCTACAGACCTTGTGTCAACTTGGTCGTCAGAATCTGACTCATAAAATTCTTCTTTTACATCTAGATTGCTTTCATCATCTTCAAACATTAGACGATGTAGTTCTTCAACATCTTCAGGTTTAGAAAAATCAAATAGTTTTTTTTTGTACTCATACCGAAAAGTAACAAAACAGACACAAATTCACAGTTTTTGATCACTTACAACAACTTCTACGGGCGACTCTTACGAACTTACCGAATAAACTAAAGTGAATCAGGTTGTAACATGCATTGTCACACTGTATCGGCCAGGTACACGCCCCACCCCTTTTGAGGTTTTATGATGATGAAAAAATAATAACATGCGCATCAGCTTCGTCCTTCTCAGAAACTTTTTAGAACATGCTGTTTGAAGAATACGCCTAAACTCAACATCATAACAACAGGGATTTAAAAAATATTTGTAAAAAAGCAGAGCATGAATGTCTTGGATACATGCGCGCCTAACGGAGGGTAATGAAATACAATCATTAACTATGGAACGAACGTTCTTCAATTTTTATCAACTGATATTTCAAGTATGATTTTCTAGAGGTCTATTGTGAAAACCAGATTTCTGTGTCCACCCAGCGGTGTTTTTTATAACGTCTAGATTCAGTCCCGCTCTATAATCAGCCGCCGAAGTAGCCAAAGTTTCTTTGTGCTGTGGCTCTTAAACTGGTCTGTGTTTACTCCACTAGCTCTCAAAAAGTTGCTATGTGGTAAGGTTTTTGGTTGGTCAAAATAAGGGTACTCTTCACCATTTTTCAGCGTTTGAGTTACTTCTAAATATCCGTCAAATGTTTCAGTTACATATAAATCTGGATTTCTGTGAAATAATTGAATTTCACTACCGGTTGTTGTCGATTATAGCTGGAAGTCTGTTCTAAAGATTTTCACGCCATCATCTCTTCGAATAATATTTTTTATTTTCAAATTCGATATTGTTTGTACCTGCTGACCAGAAGCCAGCAGCAGTAATATCACTGAATTTTTAGCTAATTTTTCTAGCAATAGTTCTTTCAATGGATACCATTGTTGAGGATTCTGAAAGGATCCCAAGTTACATTATATTTTGGAAACTTTGGTTGAATCCTGAATATTTCCTTCACGAAACATTTGATTGAAAACTCGTCATTGAGGGTTGCATGTATTATATTGGCTGACTATGAATTTTTCAAAAATGAAATCACATTGCTCACTCTCACAGTGTATAAGTTAGTTTTTTGTTTACTAGAAAAAAAAACACCATTTACGAAGAGTGCTGGAATATTGTCGCATAGTTGAATCACTCAGCGATTTCAGCATAATCGGAAAAGCATCTTCCGGAATTCCATTGTTCAGAAACGATCTCCTGATAATTTTCCGGCTACCAGGGAAATTGTCTGCCACAACGGATGTTTTGTTCTGAAAGGACACAAGTGTGAGTTTTTACTAAACTCAAAAATTAGTGGTTCTGTTATGCAGAGTCTAGAAAATACTGCAAAGTATAGCCAATATTTTCTTCAATACCCGACTAATAATGAGAGGAGAAAATACATAAAACATAGGAAATATGTTCCATTCAATTCTGAACGAGTCTGAAGTTAAGGCACCAGGGTCTCTAAGCCAAGAAACATAAGATTCACCCTTATCATTTTCGTTAGAAGCGAATAAATCAGAAGGCACCGCTATCTTCGAGAATACGTTTTCATCCAACGAATATTCTGTTTTAATAGAGCGAGTTTTTTATCGTTTATCTGCCAGGACAATTTATTTTGATGGTATAAATGAAACATGTAACATTATTTTTACTCTTCACACCAACACCATATCCCGGTGAACATTCAACTTTACAATTATAAGTCATATAATGGTTTTCATCAGAGGTCTTATGCGTTATGTTGAAAGAACTTAACCGATACGTACTTAAAAAATCGGTCATACTCATGACTATAATATGATAACAAAATTAAACCATTTTACGTCAAACGTTCGCCTTACCACATTTAAATATTGTTGCAATTTTGATCAAATGAAATGATCAGCACTGCAATATCATGAATATATCATTTGAATGATGATAACTTTGAAGATTGCATATACACATATTTTTTATATACTTTTTCAAATAATAATAATAATATTAATAATAATGGGTCTTTATTTTTTCTTTACATATACAATATTTAACAAGACGATTACTCTTGGGAGGCGATGTTCAACATAGTTGTTCTTCCACATAACCCCCCCAAAATACCAACCAGCTGAGAGACCTCATAATAGATACAAAAGATAATTATAGCTACAACAAAAAATTACAAATTTGTTTTTCAAACTAAAATAGAAATTACAATTCAAAAATTACTAAACAAAAATGTGGAAATAACACCATAAACAAAATACTCCAACAACACGACTAATTATTTCTCAAGGAGAGTAGGTGGGATTTCATATGTTCTCGGAAGGAAAAAAGTGTATTTTTGTTTTTTATGAATTCAGGAACAGAGTTAAATATTTTTACTGCAACATATGAGAAGGAATTTTGAAACGTAGCGGTGGAGTGGACAGGTATATTGTATAAATTACAAGTTCTAGTAGGTCGATTGTGGGTCTGAGATCCTTTAACCAGTTTTGAATAGAGATATCTCGGGGTTCGAGTCTGATTAATCTTATAGATAAGACAAGCCAAGTGGAGGGTGAATCTTTCATCAAGATTAAGCCAATTTGACCTACGAAACATATTACTAATGTGGTCAAATTTCCGAAGGCCATAACCATATCTAATGCACGAGTTCTGTATTTTTTGTAAGCTTTTTTTATCTCTGTAGATCAGAGCAGGCCAATAAACCACATTACAGTACGCCAAAGATGATAAAATCAGAGAGTCACAGAGTTTCAATTTTAAACCGGTACTCAACACGTCACGGTGCATATAGAGCAGTTTTAGTTTTCCATAGGCTTTCTGTATTAGAGAATTACCATGTCCAGAGAATTTTAATTCATTGTCCATATGAAGGCCCAGATTTTTACATTTGTCAACTGCTACCAATATTGAATCGTTGATCTTGATTTCAAATAGCGGGCTAGCAGCAAGAGCCTCTTTATCTTTTCCAAAAATCATTAGTTGCGTTTTGTTTTGAAAGTGCAGAAATGTAGCTCAAATCAGAGTTAATTCTTTCGCAAGCAACATGCACATCATTTATTGAAAATGATAAGTACAATTGCGTGTCATCCGCATACTGATGGGTAGTACAAAACTCGATATTTTGTGGAAAATCCGCAGTGTAAATAGAGAACAGAAGTGGCCCTAGAATACTCCCTTGGGGTACCCCTCGCGTAATTCTCCTACTGGATGAGACCAAATTACCATCAAGCAATGTTTTTTGGGAACGATTACTCAGGTAATTCCTAAAAAACTCAGCAACGCCTTCACTGATACCAAAAAATTTCATTTTTTTACACAGGAGTTCATGGTTGATAGTATCGAAGGCCTTACTGAAGTCCAATAGAACCAACACACTATTTAATTTAGAGTCTAGTGCTCTGAATAGATCGTCAGTTACATGAGCAAGGGCGGTAGTTGTTCCGTGGTCTCCACGAAAACCGGATTGTGTAACCGCTAATATGTTATTGTTCTCTACATATAGTTTCTACTGGCAAGAAATAATTTTTTCTAGTATTTTAGATAGCGTAGGCAATATACTTATTGGCCTGAAGTGTGAAATTTCAGTGGGACGATTATTTTTTGGAACCGGAATAATGTGAGAAAGCTTCCAAGCAGCAGGAAATACACCATGCATTAAGCAAAAATTAACTATGTAAGTCAGGACTTCACTGAGATAAGGGAAGACCAGAAGTAACATTTTCAAATTGATATCATCACTCCTTTTCCCATTAGATCTGAAAGAATTAATAACTTTTTCGACTTCCTTGATATTAGTTGGATGAAAATAGAATCGATCATTCTCAATGACGTTAACATGTTCGTATATGCTCAGCAATTCTAAATCAATAACATTAGTTGTAACTGGGATACTATCAATGAAATAATCATTGAACACATTAGCGTTCTTAAGATTATGAGCTACATTTTTTTTTGGTTTGATGTTGAGATATTCCAAAGCTTTCCAGAATTCGCTAGGGTTAGAATTTGACTTATATTGAAGGTAAGCCCTCTTTTCTGATTTCACTGCCATATTAACAATATTCCTTAGTTCCTTATAATAATTCCAAGATGCATCTGATTTATTTTTTTATATTTAGCAAAGGCCTTCTCTTTAGTTTTCATCATGAGTTTCAAATTATAAGTTAGCCAAGGCGCCGGGGGTTTACTTATTCTCGCAGTTCTGGATGGCGCATGAATATCAAATAAACATATCATATTTGTATTCCAAAAATCAAGAATATCATCAATATTATCCATTGTATATATCACGCCCCAGTTAATTGACAAAAGGTCATTACAGAAATAATCATAGTGAAATTTAGAAAAGTCTCTGAAGGTACGAAAGTGTTGAGTTACTTTATCCTTTCGAAGATTCACATAACTTACTATCAAATGATGATCAGATACACCGTCCATATCAATAACATCGTGACTAATGACTATACCTACATCCGAAGTCAGAATAAGATCAATAATACTTTGTGAGTGCGGTGTAATCCTAGTAGGGGAGGAAACTATTTGTTTCAGGCCATATTTGTTGCAAAAGTCCATTAGGAGGGCTGAGTTAATATCAGTAGGACAAGACAGATCAATATTTAAATCTCCACCAATGAGAACTAGATCATATTCAAGTAAAAAATTTATAATAAAATTTTCCAGACAGTCGATTGTCGAAGCAACATTAGAAGCAGGTGGTCTATACACGGTACCCATACAAATTGATTTTCCCCCGAAAGTAGTGCCTACCTATAGGTACTCTAGATTAGACTCGTGCCGAAGTGGCACATCTATAACTTGATATTTGCTTATCGATTCGTGAATGTAAAAGGCCACGCCACCGCCCCTAGTCTCACGATCCTTCCTGACCAAATTATATCCATGAATTTGAACCGCCTGATTGGCATCAGTCGTATTCAACCAAGTTTCCGAATATTGTCTCTTCAATAATTTGCTAACATCAAGAAAAATATAAAAGTTTTTACATGTTTTAAATATAATCATGAATACATCTTCGTCAATACAATCAATATTATGACCATATAACTACATTTTTTGCATATTTTGCCAGACGTAAGTTAAATGCCCCAAAAAATATATACAGTGCGGCTTTTAATAGTCCCCCCCCCTGTTAACTTTTGAACGGTTCGACGTAGAAACATGAAAAAAAAAACATTTCGAGGGTTTCACCAATACTACTTTTTGAAATAAAAAAATAGTGATTGCACGATAGGGGGCGCAGGAGGGCCCATCAACTCAAAAATTTTAAATGGCATGTGGAGTCAAGTGTCACATCGTTGAAAAGAGAATTCAATTCTATTTACAACCATCTAAATGTTTTTGAAATTCAGTAATATTTTTTTGTAATTCAAAATCGAAATATCAAATATAAATGCGGATCTGAATTCTACTCATACCTCGATAAATTTGAACGGTTGGATGTGGAACAATGAAACCAAAATTTTTTTGAAGGGTATTACCGATACTACTTTTTGAGAGAAGAAACATTGCAATTACTCGAAAGATGGTGCTGGGGGCACATTAATTTAAAAATTTCGAAAGGTATAAAAATCGAAATTGGGAAAAGAATTATGAACAAAATTCAAAAATATTCAGATGGTTGTAAAGAGAATTGAATTCTCTTTTCAACGATGTGACACTTGACCCCACATGCCATTCAAAAATTTTGAGTTGATGGGCCTCCCTGCGCCCCTTATCGTGCAATCACTATTTTTTTTATTTCAAAAAGTAGTATTGGTGAAACCCTTGAAAAGGTTTTTTTTCATGTTTCTACGTCAAACCGTTCAAAAGTTAACAGGGGGGGGGACTATTAAAAGCCGCACTGTATAATTATTCCTATTGTATAGGATTATGGCAATGAGTACCTTCCTCGTATGACAAGACACCTTGTTCCTTTCGTGACAAGCGCTCATTGTGAACAATGCATATATCTTTATTTATATAATTATTGATCAAAAAGATCAATAAAAATTATGATGTTATTAATATATATCTTGAGTGATGATAATTTTGAAAACAGAAAATAAACGTATTATTTATATGTGTTTCCAAGAATCTTCTCTTCAAAATTTTCCTGGCATCAGGCAAAATATGAACAATTTACATTTTTCGTAATATAGAAATGAAAATATTATATTGAATACGATCCATTTAACGACCAAATAAGTAAGCATTTTGCATACTTAACCTGATGTAAGTTGAATATCTCAAGAAATATATTCAATTATTGATCAAAATAATCGATGGAAACTATTCCATCGTGAAAATAACTCCTGTGTGATGATTATTTTGAAAATCGAATGTAAATGTATTATTCATATATGTTTTCAATTTTTTTCTTTCCAAAATTTTCCTGATGTCAGACATAATATGTGTACTTTTCATTTTCCATGATATAATAATTAGAACGTTTTATTCAGATTAATACATTTTATGACCAAATAACCATGTATTTATGCATACTTATTTCAACGTAAGAACTATGTTCTCTTATCGACGTAAATAATCAATAAAAATTATTATATCATTAATATATCTCCTGAGTGATTGTAATTTTGAAATTAGAATTTAAACGTATTATTTATATATTTTTTCAATCTTTGTTTCTCCAAAATTTTCCTGGTATTAGACAAAATATGTGTATTTTTCGGATTCCATAATATATTAATGAAAATGTTTCATTCAGATTAATAAATTTTCTGACCAAATATAAGCATGTATTTTTGCCTTCCCGTTTCCAACGTAAGTAGAATTCCTGAAAAAATATGTTCACTTATTGATGTAAATAATCAATAAAAATTATTATATAACTAATTTATCTCTTGAGTGATGGTTATTTTAAAAATCGGATATAAACATATTATTTATATATGTTTCCAAACATTGTCTAACATTGTCTCTCCAAATTTTTCCTGGCATCAGGCAAATATGAATATTTTGCATATTTCGTTATATAGTAATATTATATTTGACTCGATCCATATTCCGACCAAATAACAATGTATTTTTGGGTACTTTTTTGAATACTTTGCCTGACGTTGAATATCTAAAAAAAAATGTTTATTTGATGATCGAAATAATCAATATAAACTATTCAATCGTTGAAATAAGTATCTCCTGGGTGATGATAATTTTGAATTATTCATATATGTGTACAAAAATTGTCTCTCCAAAGTTTTCCTGGTATCGACAAAATATGCGTATTTTCCATTCCTCATAATATAGTATTGAACATGTTTTATTCAAATTGATACATGTCACGACCAAAAAATTATGTATTTTTTATACTTTTCCTGACGTAAAAAATTTTTTTTCAGATATTGATCAATATAATCAATATAAATTATTCTACCCAACGATAGATGTCGATGTTATTGAAGTTACGATGCATCATCTCAAACTCATCAGTAACAGTATATATAAATACTATCGAAAGCTTTTGTGAATTGTCCATTAGTTATTGGGTTACCATGATAACAGGCACAAAAGGTTTATAAGGCCCATACCTACAATATACCATGCTAACCATTTCAAGTAGAGAAATCTGCAATGTTAACAATGAGCGCTTGTCTAAAAAGAAACAAGGTGTCCTGCCCTACCAATACGTTGCTCATTGCCATAATCCTATACAATAGGAATAATTGGGTCAAAACTCCATCAGAAAACAACTACTTTCCTGATTGATACCACGACGATCGTTGAATTACATCCAGTGAATTTCCGTGCAGAGTTCCTAAAAGGCTACCTTTGCAATTGCTAGTTGCATGAAAATGTTAATTGGAACATTTGGACTACCTATAGATTGATTTCGGGGTATTGCTCCTAATCAGTATAGGGTAGGTCTCTGCAAACAATAACTGATGTCTGCAACAAATGTTTCAATCAACAACTCATGTCAAGACAAAAGCTAAGACCAAGCTCGCAGTGTAGCTTTCACTAAACCACTAGCGCCATCTCAACTTCTGCCTCTCAACCAAAGCAATACCCAAAGGTACGTGATTACTGAAAGCACCAATACAAATTAAGAAATCTGCATTGTTCACAATGAGCGCTTGTCTAAAAAGAAACAAGGTGTCCAGCCTTACCAGGACGTTGCTCATTGGCATAATCCTATACAATAGGAATGATTGGGTCAAAAATCCATCAGAAAACTACTACTTTCCTGGCTAATACCACGACGAAAGTAGAATTACATCTAATGAATTTCCGTACAGAGTTCCTACAAGGCTATCTCTGCAATTGCTAGTTGCATGGAAATGATAATTGAAACATTTGGACCACCCATAGATTGATTTCGGAGTGTTGCTCCTAATCAGTATAGGGTAGGTCTCTGCAGACAATTACTGATGTCTGCAACACATGCTTCAATCAACAAGTCATGTCAAGACAAAAGCTAAGACCAAGCTCGCAGTGTAGCTTTCAGTAAACCACGAGCGCCATCCCAACTTCTGCCTCTCAACCAAAGCAATACCCAAAGGTGCGTGATTACTGAAACCACCAATACAAATAAAGAAATCTGCATTGTTCACAATGAGCGCTTGTCTAAAAAGAAACAAGGTGTCCTGCCTTACCAGGACGATGCTCATTGCCATAATCCTATACAATAGGAATAATTGGGTCGAAAATCCATCAGAAAACTACTACTTTCCTGGCTAATACCACGACGATCGTTGAATTACATCCAATGAATTTCTGTGCAGAGTTCCTACAAGGCTATCTCTACAATTGCTAGTTGCATGAATATGTTAATTGGAACATTTGGACCACCTATAGATCGATTCCGGGGTGTTGCCTTTTATTAGTATAGGATAGGTCTCTGCAGACTATAAATAATGTCTGCAACAAATGGTTCAATCTACAACTCATGTCAAGACAAAAGCTAATACCGAGCTCGCATTGAAGCTTTCACTAAACCACGAGCGCTATCTCAACTTCGACCAAAGCAATACTCAACCGTGCGTGATTAACATTTCCATGCAGCTAGCAATTTACTTATTTATTTCCCAATTACAAACAATTTCCATACAGTGATTTTTTATATGCTATTATATAGAATGATTGTAAAGGAACGTACCTGAAGCCGTTACAGCATCGGGAATCGAGAGACACTTCGAATTAGTAAATTAACAAAAAGTATTAATAATAATTTTAACAGAAAGGTAGAATATTACAATATTAATTGGACAAGATGAAGAACTTGAGATGAATATGTTAACTTACGCTATTAAAGTTCAGTTGCGAAATATTCTTCAACATTGTAAAATACATGGTGGAGTAATAATTTCTTGAGTTCCAACTTAAATTTTTTGTTAGGGTACAATTTCAAGCAGTGCGGTAGGTGATTATAAATCTTAATTCCTGAGTAAAGAGATCATCTTCGTGTTCTATTATATGAGTAATCAGGTAAAATGAAATCTTGATTTCTTGTAGAGTGCGCATGCAAGTCTGATGGCCTTTTCAAGGTATTTCTCTTTTTGTGAATCAGTATTGAAATCTTCCATATGTACAGATTGAATAAGGTGAAAATTTTATGCTGTTTGAATATCGTTCGACAAGATTCTCTTGATTGTATACCGAACAGTGCTCTGATAGCTTTTTTTTTTTGTATGATAAATGTACTGTTACTGTTCACGGCTGTTCCCCAAAATTCAATTCCATACTGCATGATACTACTGAAATATGCGAAATAGGTACACTGTTTTGGCAATTGTGACGTTGATGTTTTGCCGGATGGTTCGGATTGCGAAGACTATGCGACTGAGTTTGACATTGAGTTTTGAGATATGTTCTGACCAATCCAGTTTTTTGTCTATCAGTAAACCTAAAAATTTTGTTGACTCTAGCGGTCTGATTATTTCATTGTCAAGATCAATCTCAATGTCTTCCGGAGTTTGGTATAGTTGAAATAGTATGTTATGCGTTTTAGTATAGTTCACAGCAAGCCGGTTTGCGAGGAACCAATCCGAAATTTGATTCATTGTATTTGTGGATGATGTTGACAGTGACTGGAGACTGTTTTCATTAATGATTATCTTTGTATCATCTGCAAATAGAGAGAATCTGGCATTTGGGAAGTTGCAAGCAATGTCATTGATATAAATTATGAATAAAGTCAGTCCCAATACAGAGCCTTGTGGCACTCCATATTGAACTGTAGCAAAACGCGACTCCTAGTCTACCAGCTGATTTTCTGCTTGTTTTTTGATTCGCACGCATACCCTGCGGTCTGATAAATATGACTTGAACCAATCATGAGAGACACCTCGAATTCCATAGTATTGTAATTTGTCCAATAATATATTGTGATTTACACAATCGAAGGCTTTGGAAAGATCGCAAAAGATACCCAACGGGAGTTGCTTCGATTCTTATATTTCATTAAGGTATTCTAAGAGCGCAAATGTGGCATCCGTTGTACTGAGATTATTCCTGAAGCTGTATTGCTCACATGCGATGATGTTTTCTTTATTGAGATATGATACCAATTGCTTGTTGATGAGCCACTCCAACAATTTGGAAATGCTCGGTAATAGTGAAACTCCTCTGTAGTTGTTCAAGTCATATCTATTGCCCTTTTTGAAAATTGGTATGGTGATGGCTGTTTTGAAATCTTTTGGGAAAATGCCTGTAGTTATTGAAAGATCAAAAATATGTGCGAGTGGATTTTAAAAAATTCTGCATTTTGTTTTATTAGCAACATTGGAATATCGTCTATTCCACTTGATGTTTTTGGTTTCTTAGCACTAATGCTCTCCTTTACATCTGATTCGGTAATAGGAAGAAAAAAAATGAATTTACGTTATTGTATTTTTTGTTTTCAAGGTAATTGATATAGTTTGTTTTGCTCTCCGTGTTGTGTAGTGTTTTCAGCTATTCTCTCAAAAAATATTTTGAATTCTTATGCAATATCTGCGGCGTCTGTTATTAGCATACCATTCTTTTCAATATTGATATTTTCAAAATGTCTTCTTTTGTTAGTGAAATATGACACCAGGTCCCAAGTAGTTTTGGCTTTGTTTGATGAAGTATTTATCAAGTTCTCGAAGAATCTGTGCTTCGCTTGCTTAATAACTTTTTTCAATAGATTACAATATGTAGCAATAAAATTCAACACATTCATATTATCTGAATATTTTTTTCAACTCCAGCAGGAATCTCTTATTTTTGCAAGATACTTTTATTCCTGTTGTAAGCCAGTTTTTTAGATGTTGTGTTTTTTTGAATGAAGATTTAATCAACGGAAATGCTCTATTGAAAGAGGGGTTAATGATTTCATAAAACGTGTTACAAGCGTCGTAGGTGTGGGTGGAATCGTATGAAGATGACCAGTTACTGTTGCGCATGTAGTGTGTAAACCTTTCACTATTTTTTGTTCCGTAATTTCTGCATTTTTTGTAAATCTTTGTACTTTCGCTTTTCTGTTCTATATTCATACATAAAAATTGAGCTTTGTGGTCGGCTATGTGTGAATCGACGGCTGATATGTTGAAATTTATGTTTGAGTTTATCAATATATTATCGATTGTATTAGCAGAGGTCGACTAATTCTGATGTTTAACATAACTATTTTGAAAGTTGTCTAGTTCTTTGCTAGGAGACTCAAAGTCTATATATTATTTCAAAAATGCCTTCAACACGATTGATATGAACATCATGCTTCGGAAAGTTAAAGATTCGTTTCCAGGATTATATCCCTTCTTAAGTCAGTGTTATAAATCAGCTTCCTATTTGAGTTTTGGAGAACATCTGATTCTGTCTGAAAGAGGTGTTCAACAAGGTGATCCCTTGGGTCCTGATCTTTTTTGTCTGACCATCGACGAACTCACTAGAAGTTTATCATCTGAATTTAATTGTTGCTATTTGGACGATGGCTCAATCGCTGGCGATGAAAACATTGTTTCAAAGGATTTAGAAAAAATCATTGATTATTCAAAATGTCTTGGACTTGAATTGAATTTTGATAAATGCGAGCTGATTTCTCTTTCAACTTCGAATAATATTTCCGAATCCATCATTTTGAAATTGCCTCCTGGTATAAGAATTTTTAATAAGTCTGAGTGGAGTCTCCTGGGTGCGCCTCTTTCTGAAGATTCACTTTCAGAACATCTTCGAGGAAAACGGGAATCACTCCAATTGCTGACAACTAGATTGAATGAACTTCCCAAACACGTCGCAATTTTTCTTTTGAAGAATTGTTTGGCAATTCCAAAACTCATGTACGCCCTCAGATGTTCCCTCAATTGGTCAAGTCAGTTAGAGCTCGACGAATTTGATAATTTACTCCGTAACATGACGGAATATATTACAAATAATTATTTCAATAATAATTCATGGCTCCAAGTAACGCTTCCTGTAAACCTTGGCGGACTAGGGCTACGTTCGGCTTCTTACTTAGCTTTACCAGCTTTTTTGTCGTCAGTCAATAGTGTTTCTGTTCTTCTCGATGCCAGGCATGCCGCAACTAATATTGATCCTCCTACAGATAAAAAGAATATACAAAAGATATGGGACCGACCTCTTCTGAACATTATTACTGATAAACTTCTGAAATCCGCAAGTGTATACGATAAGGCTCGTCTGGAAGCAGTAATGATCAAGGAGTCGGGTGCTTTGCTGAATGCTTTACCTGTTGCATCTCTTGGAAGGCTATTAGACGATGAATTTTTCAGAATAGCAGTAGGTCTTAGGATATGTTCATCTATTTGTGTGCCTCATACTTGTTTTTGTGGTGGTGTAGTTGATGAGAAAGGTGTGCACGGTTCAAGTTGCAGGAGAAGTGCAGGGCGTGCATCTCGACATTACCAGGTGAACGACATATTGAAGCGTGCCATGGTGTCAGCGGATGTTCCTGCAATTTTGGAACCCTTAGGTACAAGTCGAGATGATGGTAAAAGACCAGATGGTATGTCTCTCATACCCTGGAAATACGGTAAACCTGTGGTATGGGATTTCACTTGTGTTGACACGGTCGCGGCTTCTCATCTAGCCGAAAGTTCGAAGTCTGCTGGAACTGCAGCTTTGTCTGGCGAAAAATTGAAACGAAAAAAATACCAAAATCTTGGTAACAATTACTTGTTTCATCCAGTAGCGGTTGAAACTTTTGGTGTTTATGGTCCGGAATCTCTGTTATTGGGTCACGCAACGAAAGATTACCGTTCTACCACTTTTTTTATAGAAAAAAATAGTATTGCTATTCAACGTGGTAATGCTGCTTTGGCTCTTGGAACTATTCCTCCATCTCATAATTTTCATGAGATCATGCATTGCCCTCATTTCAATACGGAACTTAAATCTATTCGAGAAAAGCCGAGAGCAGTGTATCGTCATCAGTCTCGTACCAAGGTTAATTCGCAAGTGATTGATCCACCTTCTTCTTTTTCAGTGCGGTCAATGGGTATGAGTCATTCCTGCACCCCATATATGAATTGCATTCCTCGAGGTTCTGGTTCCCTTTCAGCGGAGGAGCTTCATCGAGCAATAGCCGAATCGATCCCTCTACGAAACCCTTCTTCACTTGGACGGATTGATTCTAGCTTACGAAATGGATGCAATGCAGAGTCTGACCAGCTTCTCTAAGAATCAGTGGAGAGTTATCCTGAGGATCTTGTTAAAAAGATTGTATTAGATAATTTGGGAAACACTTGCTACATTAATAGCATCTTACAAGTATTATTCATGACGAATAATTTCAAGAACGAGATTTTAACAATGAACGAGGACGTTTCCTACTTATTCACCAATCTAAAATCCCTGTTTATGCAATTGCAGTTTCGTAAGAATTTATCATCTTTCCCACCAATCGATTTCCTGGAGTCTTTGAAGTCTGATAGATACTCGTTAGGATAACAAGAGAATTGTTCCGAATTCTTGAGATTCTTATTGAATACTCTTCGTGAGCAGAAAAATGACAAAATCAGTAGTCTCGACCGTTCTGGATCAAATGATTGCGTACAGCTTATCTCGTCTTGTGTTTCCAGATCTTTCGCTTGAAAAATCCTCACTAGTTTATGTTGTGGTATATGTTTGAGAGACAGTAAAAACGTATGTGACTTTCTGGAGCTTCAACTAGCATTTCCTGATATGTCTGATAATCAGTCCGTGCGGAGCTTGCTGATTCGTCATATGAAAATAGAACTTTTAACTGGTGATGATCAACTGTATTGCCCAATATGCGCCAAATTGACTGATAATTATAAGACAACGAGTATAACTGAGGCACCAGTCAATCTAATAATAACACTGATGCTCTTCAAACATGACTCAACCTCTGGCGGAGGCACCAAACTTATACGAAGATTGAAAATAGATGAACACCTCAATCTAGCAGACCATAACTATAATCTTCATGCAGTCATCGTTCACTTTGGTTCCGGCCTTGAATGTGGCCATTTTTACGCATTGGCGAAAGATGGAACGGACTGGTTTAAGTTTGACGATAGTTTCGTTTCTAAATGCTCTGACGATATCTTGGGTTTATTGGAGCCTCTGGAGACACCCTACATTTTATTTTATGAGAGAGAGGACATTGGCAGATCAAGATCTTCAGATGATGTGGCGCTGCAGGTTTTTCCGGGTTTTCCTGCAGCTGAAAAAGCAAATGCGCCACTGGAATCAATCAAGTCGCCCCGGAGCGCCAATTAATTTTTGCTGTTGTTTTATACTTTTATATTTATTGTAGTATTACCACAGATTATATAGGTGAAAAGCTTATCATAGATTTCATTAAGTACCTAAGTCAAAAAATGAGTTAAGAAATACCTCAAAGTTGCCTGCTGGACTTCTATAGATGCAAATTATTATTAATTTTTTTTCATTGCTGAAGGCGCATGTGAATTCAAAGTCTTTTTCTATGGGATTCTTACTGTTGACTTCAAGGTGCTTCAGTTTAAATTCTGGTTCAGAATAAATTATGACTATCCCATGTATGTAACGACTACGACAAAAATAAGATACGATATCGTATTCATTTAATTTGAAATATTCAACTTCATCCTCATGTAACCTATGTTCAGAAAAACATAAGACACTTGCCTTGGTTGCCTCGTCTTCATCTAGGTATATATTTATGTCCTCACACTTGTTGCATAGGCATTGTATATTTTGATGCATGATGATGAAGTTATTTGGTTCCTTATCCTAGCTCTTTTTGGTGTTCCGTAGTGAGTATGTCCTAGTTCTGCTAAGCTCGCTTTGCACTGAGGTTGTGGTGAACTGTGGCACAGATTGTGCCTCATTGGGTACTGCTACATTTTCTTCTGTCACGAGTTCATGATATTGCAGACTCTGATGTCCTGCAGGCTGTGTTTTTTATTTTCGATAAATATGAAGTTTTGTCTTAGGGATGCCATTTTCCCCATGCTTCTGGCTTTCATAAGAATAGGTATTAGTTGTCTTCTCTTCTGCAGTGCAGTACCAGAGAGATATTATGTGCTAGCGTATGGTGTGTTTCTCAACTTTTTTAAGGCTTTGAAAATTTCTTGCCGCGTTTTGAATGAATTCAAGTTCAGCATCACGGGCCTGTTCCTCCATTCCGTCTTTTGTCCCAGTCTGCGTAGATCTGCTATTCCGTTGTTATCGATTTCGACTCCAAGATCTGTGTTTACCATATCCACAATTTTATCATAGACGGCACCGTTGTTTGGAAAATCGGATTCCGATAATCCATGGAAAACCACCTGATCCGCATCTTGTCTTCTTTCAAGATTGTTTATTTTATGCTTGAGTTCATTCACCTCCTTTTTCAGATCGCAATTTTCTTGCATTAGATCTTCGACAGTGGTTTTTATCGACTGTTTATCGGTTTTTATTTCACTCACTACTTTAAGAAGTAGGTCTAGTTTTTGCTCCATTGTGGTCTCCGACATCTGATGTGTTTTTGGATATTTTAGTGTTTTTTCCCTTGGTTGTATAATAATTGTGAATCCGCACTGAACTGATCACGCACGCTACAAAATTTGCCACAATTTCATACAACTTTACGAATTGTTCGTAGTCTGGTTCTTGAGAGAGAGATATTCAATACAGGAGCGAAAATTAACGTGTGCATCCGAAGTGAACTACTCGAATATCACGAATTGCAGAGATAGCCTTGTAAGAACTCTGCACGGAAATTCATTGGATGTAATTCAACGTTCGTCGTGGTATTAGCCAGGAAAGTAGTTGTTTTCTGATGAATTTTTGACCCAATTATTCCTATTGTATAGGATTATGGCAATGAGCAACGTCCTGGTAAGGCAGGACACCTTGTTACCATTTTATGTCTTTGGACATTGTGTATGAATACGTCATTTTGATAATGAAAATATGATTAATGAAGTATGACGTTGATACAACGATGAAAATTGGGACTTATTGCTTCAAAAAACACCGAAGTATTGGGAACACGACTTTTGAATCTCTTATTTGACATATATTTTGGTATATTTTTTGGACATTGTGCTATAATACGTCATTTTGATGAAGAAAATAGGATCAATGAAATATGACCTTGTTATAACGCTGAAAATTGGGACTTATCGACTCAGAAAAGACCGTCGCATTGCAAACATAAGTTTTGAATCAGTTACTTGACATATGGTAGGATATGCTTTTAGGACATTGAGCATGATACGTCATTTTGATAATGAAAAAATGATCATTGAAGTATGACGTTGATATAACGCTAAAAATTGGGACTTATCGCCTCAGAAAATACGTATAATGGATACGTATTCATGATATTGACCATCATTTATAAGACGTTAAGTTAATGTTCCCCATATGTAACAATTTAAAAAATGTTCACTGGGATTTTCCAACTGACTTCATTTAAATTTTCAATTTGGACAACGCCCATCTTGTTAATATAGGCCATGGCCCTTTTGTTATCCACCCTTACGATCACATCATTATTATTTCGCATTCTTCAAAAAACTTTCAAAAACATAAAATATTGACAACAGATCCAAATAATTTATACGATAACGAGCGTCTTTTTTACTGCAAAATCTATGGGTGGCTGTACCACACAGAGCCTCCACCCTGTTCTCAAATCATCCGAAAAAAATTTATTTTTAAGACTTCAGTTAATTGTATGATTTTGGTATATTTTGCTTTCACCAGCGAGTAAGTCGTCTCTTATGGCATTTTCACATCATAATCGCCATCACTTGAATCAAGCCACAGATATTTCTCACGCTCTAACTTATTTATTTATTAACGAAGGGGTCCATTACAGCATTGTACAAATTAAAGAATAAAAATTGTGGTCTTAAATATACATATAAAATATACTACACAAAAAAGCATTAATACACGTTTTTAACAATTGTTGTCATATATACATACAGGGTGTTAATTAAGTACGTTGACAAACTTCGGGAGGTGATTCTTTGAAGGTTTTCAGGACGAAATGTTCATATAAACATATGTCCCAAACGGCTTGGTTTTCGAGATACAGGGTGATAAAAATACATTTTTTTCAAGATTTTTTAGAGTTAACTTCGACATTTTCTACAATAATCAGTTCAAATTAGGCAAGTACAATCCATTCAATAGGGCGCACGATACAAAATAATGCATTTCTCAAATAATTCACAGGGTCCTCCTTTTTTCAGAGTCAAGCTTTGTTCAACCCTTCAGAATTTTTTTTTCCGCCGCCACTGACATATTATGAGAAAGGAATAATGAATGTTGTTTCATTTAACATCTTTTTGCACTCTTGATGTTTTTCATTTACTTGTACGGTTCAGGAGTTACAATGAAAATATTAACACAAACATTTTCCAGTAACGCATAATATAAAGAAATTTGAGAAGCAAATAGTCTAACAAACTTGAAGGGTGATTCTTTGAAAGGTTTCAAGATGAAAAGTTCATATAAACATGTCCCAAGCGGCTTGGTTTTCGAAGTACAGGGTGATCAAAATACATTTTTTAGGAGTTTTTGGAGTTTACTTCGAAATTTTCGACAATAATCGATCCAAATTAGTTCAAATTGGACAAGTACAATCCATTCAATAGTGCGCATGATATAAAATAATTCATTTCTCGAAGTGTCATTGCCACTCTCCAAAGATTAGCGCGTGACGCAATACGTCATTTTGTTCTCATTACACAAATAGCTATTTTCTGCTCGTGTAGAGAAAATGTAATGTTATGGAGCTCCCATACATTTTTTACCATAACTCAGGTTGAATATGTATTGCACAAAGTTAATTATGGCAAAATAATTTTGGACATTTTCAATAGTGAATAACTTTATTATCAAATACTAGAGAAAAGTAACATAAATTCCCTAGGAATAAAATTAAGTTCAGAAAAGGACCATTATTGAAGTTGATATGTCAGAGCAGCTGCTGGAAATGGCCACCGCCAACTTCAATGCATGCGTTTATGCGCCTAACCATAGACTGGCGGACACGCTCAAAAATACCAGGAGTGTTTCTTATAATTCCGCATGACTCCTGTATGCGATTCCTCAGGTCTTCTTCACTTTGAACTGGAGTTCGGTACACTAATGATTTAAGGTGCCCCCAGAGGAAAAAATCAAGTGGATTCATATCGGGTGAACTTGGTGGCCAAAGTTGTGGCCCACCACGCCCAATCCAGCGATCAGAATAATTCTCTTCTAAATATTGGCGTGCAACCAATCTGAAGTGTACTGGAGCACCATCATGCATAAACCAAATTCCAATTCTTTCCCTCAGTGGGATCTCTTCTAGGAGTCCAGGTAAGATGAATTCAAGAAAATGTCGATAATGGTCACCATTGAGTCTATGAGGCAGAAAATGTGGCCCGATAAGGAAATTCCCTACAATTCCAACCCAAACATTCACAGAAATCGTCTCTTGAAAATGGTTTTCAATCACGGCGTGTGGGTTTTCATCAGCCCACATATGATTGTTGTGAAAATTAATAATGGCTTTACGGGAAAAGCATGCCTTATCGGTGAATAACACTTGAGATAAAAACCATGGATTTTCCAACAATTTATTTCGAATCCAAGTGCAAAAAGTTAATCTCTTTGGAAAATCCCTTGGCAGAAGAGCTTGAACACGCTGTATGTGATAGGGATAAAGTTGTTGCTCTTTTAAAATTTGCCATACCAATACATGGGTTACGTTAAACTGTGCCGCAATTTGTCTTGTACTGGTGTCTGGATGCTGCTCAATTTCGTTAAGTACAGCTTCTTCTTGAATGAATCTGCTTTATAGCTTGCACTAATGAAGAATTAACAATGAGACAGTTTCTCAACTTTCGATAACTGTCAAGTTGTTGATATTCAAATAAATGAATTAATATCAAAGCCCACTTTGCTATTTTTATGAATTCAAATTGATTACAAAATTTCTGCGTTACTGCAGAAGAAAAAACAAACCGAAATTTCTGATAAAATAATGTACTCCGTACGGAAACAAAAATTTGTTTGATTTAGTTTTTCGGAGTTATGACCAGAGATTCATAAATGAAAATCAAATGTGTAATGATCTGCGACTATTAGATAAACCCTATTAACTATCTTCCATTACAGGATTACCTTTCGGAAGTTTTTTATGTTGAAAAGGAAACGTTCAATTGAAAACTAAAAAATGTCTTTTTTTAAAATAACAAAAAATTTGTATGAGTTCTCTATCAAGACTGATGGGTAAAAACATTTTTAATCAAATATCTCAATGAAAATGCACATTTTTACAATCAGAATCTTCAGGTTGAAAGTTAAGGTTTTCCCAATATCTGTCAGATCTAGTTTAATATCCAGCGTACCGCAGTGACGGGGAGATAGTAGTTTTCTGTTAGATATCACAAAAAGAAATCACATCTTTACAATAATAAGCTTTTATTTAGCTTCACTTGTAACTAACTAACAAACAATTTAATAAAAGTTGAATTTGAACCACTTCTAATACTCCGATCAATTTGAAATTTGGCAGGTTTCCGTAATTCCGGTGACAAAGCATTAAAAAAATGTTTGTTAAAAAATATGGCGGACGAGTTTTGTGATTATGATCCGATTCTGTTCAAAATTGGTATGTGATGGTTTTTGGGATGGATATTTTCAGTTTCACATAAAAAATAAACTAAAATGTTAAAAATGAAAATTATAAAAAGAAAACATTTTAAAGTTTTTATACAATACACTGAAAAGGAAAAAATAATTCATTTCATTGTTTGATCTAGGTAATCTTGTACAGAAAGATTTTGATACTCACAGAATAACCTACAAAAAATGAAACAAATTATTTTTTCATTTTCAGTGCATTTGTATAAAAGCTGAAAAAATATTTCCATCAATTTACAATAATTGAAAATGTTTAATTTTCAAATTTTCTAATGTTATGCCACACTGGAAAATGTTTAAATTAATATTTTCATTATAGCCCCTGAACCGTACAAGTAAATGAAAAAATGCAAGAAATCAAAAAGATGTTAAATGAAACAACATTGATTATTCCTTTCTCATAATATGTCAGTGGCGGCGGAAAAAAAAATTCTGAAGGGTTGAACAAAGCTTGACTCTGAAAAAAGGAGGACCCTGTGAATTATTTAAGAAATGCATTATTTTGTATCGTGCGCCCTATTGAATGGATTGTACTTGCCTAATTTGAACTGATTATTGTCGAAAATGTCGAAGTTAACTCTAAAAAATCTTGAAAAAAATGTATTTTTATCGCCCTGTATCTCGAAAACCAAGCCGTTTGGGACATATGTTTATATGAACTTTTCGTCCTGAAAACCTTCAAAGAATCACCTCTCGAAGTTTGTCAACGTACTTAATTAACACCCTGTATATAAAAAATATACACTCACTACACAAAAACATTTTACACTCACTACACAAAAACAATTATAGTCATTGATAAAATAAGAAAAAAATCATATACATTCACCCAGTATCATTGAACCAAGTGTTTGACTCTTTTATTTTTTATTTCCATTTTTTAGGTCACGTCTGAAAGTAGAAAATGGTATGCCGAAGTAGTTCAAATCTACATTATTAGCATCCTTTCCATTCTTGTTGAAGGGCTGTGGTGCCCGTAGTTTCGGTAATGATGTTTAATATGAAAGGTATCATTCGACCTAGTGCCAGAAGTATTAATTTTGAACTCAACATGAGACAGAGGAGATCTGGGGAAAAAACATCACCAGCTAGCAACTTGAACAAAAAACATAAGTCGGTTTCGATTATCCTGTTCTCAAGAGTAGTTATTTTCAACAAAGAACATAGGGCTGAATAATCATAGTCATAGTTGTCCTCATGAATTCCTAGTTTGTATGCAGAAGATCTTAAAAATTTGTGTTGTACAGTTTTCAGCATATTAATATAAGTCTGATAGTAAGGGTTCCATACCACAGACGCATATTCCATGTTTGAACGGACGAAAGCACAGTAAAGAACTCTAAGGAGTTGATTGAGAGGTCTCTGGATACTCTGTTGATGTAACCCAGCATGCTTTCAGGGAGATCATTTTTATGTGTTCCGAAAAAGATAATTTATCATCCAATAATACACCAAGGTCTTTTATTTGAGAAACCCTTTCGAGGTCTAACGAGTTGATGGAGTATGAATAATCAATGGATCTTTGATTTTTAGTGAAATTTATGAAGTATTATTCATTAAGGATCAGATCCATTCCGTTGGAATGGCACCAATGAACAAGGTTATTGATATCACTCTGTAGCTCGTGGCAGTCTATTTCATTTTCAATAACTTTAAAAAATTTCAGATCATCAGCGAATAGTAGGAATTGAGAATACTCTATACTGAGGGCAATGTCATTGACAAATAAGTTGAATAGTAGTGGGCCACAGTAACTTCCCTGAGGAACCCCAGAATTAACATCTATAATATCTGAGATATAATTGCCATTTTTAACCCACTGATACCTGCCAGTTAAGAAGCTATGGAGCCAGTCCAATAGGTTACCAGTGATACCATATGCATTCAGCTTTGTAATTAGCAGCTCATGATTTACTCTATCAAATTCTTTCGAGAAGTCTGTGTAGATAGAGTGAACCTGACACCCCCTCTCGAAAGCATTCAAGATTGTATTTTGAACAGATAATAAGCTGGTAACAGTGGATCTTCCCTTACTAAATCCGTGCTGCTGATCAATAACCAAACTTTTACACTCCCAAGATAGATAATCTGTAACAAGTGAGTCCAGAATTTTAGGCAAGCAAGACTGCAAACAAATACCTCTATAGTTTGAGATATCCTCAACACAACCTTTCTTGAAGATTGGTGTTATGAAGCTATATTTCCAAAAATCAGGAAAAGTACCTTGATCCAAAGACATATTTAAAAAATATGAAGGGATTCCATCAGGACCACAGCATACACTATCTCTCAGATTTGTGATTTTATCAAACACTTCACTCAGTGATACTTTACACTTATTCACATTAACCGTACTATGATACCTTATATCTGAAATAAGATTAACTGATTTAACATATTCAGAAGATAGATTTTCAGAAAATAAATTAGCAGTTTCAGAGCCACTCTTACTTATTTTATCATGCAAGTACATTTCACTTGGGAAATTGCATCTTGATTTTTCATTAGCGAAGCGTCAAAAAGACTTGCTATCGGCTGCTAAGTCCTGTTCTATTTTTGCTGAATAGAGGTGGTAGCATTCCTTGGTAAGTAATTTACATTTATTTCGTAAATTTGAGAAGTTAATATAATCTTGATGATTTCTCGATTGATTAAAGTATTTATGGGCATTTTTTTGAAATATGCTACTTTTCAGCTTGGAGCTATACCAACATGGAAATTTGGGGTTTGGTTTGAGGATTTTAGTAGGGATGTAGGTGTGCATTAGGACAAATAGTATATCATACAGTTGGACAATGGCAGTAATAATGTCATTCATATCCAAGTAATTCTCCCATTCAATCATGGATAAGTGAAAATTAATTGAATCATATTCTCCTTTTTTGAAGTCAAAAACTACTTCTTCAGTTTCTAATAAGTTGTCAAGATGACATGTAGGTATATCAAAGAAGCAGAAAGTATGGTGTATGCTATTATGACGCAACAAATCAATAGCTGGAAGCACCGTGACTGATTCCAGTTTGGAAAAAATTAGATCTAGTAGAATATTACGACTATTGCGAACATTGTTGTGTTGAAACAGGTTTAGGAAACTAAAGGATTCACATAAAGCGAAAGCGGGTGAACTTATCGGACACTGAACAGTAACTACAAGGTTACCATTGTTCCACACTGCCTATGGTAGATTGTAATCACCAGCAATGAACAAATTATGATTAATATAGCTTTGCATCAATTTCTCAACTTCATCTTCATCTTCATGTAAACCCAGTCGTATTAATTGTACAGCTGGACATGCTGATGCTAGTAATCCTATTATCCTTGACTATTTCACGCACTTGCTAAATGAACCAATCAGAAGCTCTAGTCAAGTTCGGATTATCGATAATACCGAACTTGACTCTTGACTCTGATTGGTCTGTAAAGTTCGGTGTTTTCAGCTTCGTATATGTGACAGTTAAACGTCAAATATAAGTAATGCGCCATGCAAGCATTTAAAAACGAGCAGATTTGGGATAATTTCTATCGAATTAATCAGTTTCTTGTTTACTGAACTTTATTGATTTCGCAGATTACGTTTTTTGCCAATTTCATCTAATTCTGCCGAATTTCAGATTTTTTATCTTTCACTCTGTTTGTGAAATAGTCTAATAAAATTCCACTCGTGATTGAATTTATCTGTCTGTCTTTCATTTGTGATCTCAACTGAATTGTTTCGAAAAAACACCACGAGTCCGCAGGACAGTTTCGTTCAGAAATGAATCGACAGACTTATCGCGAAAATTCAATCACTTGTGGTATTACTACTGATAATTCTCTGATCTTACAATCTTGTTTACTACTAAACTTTTGTATTGCTTTCATTAACGTTTGTTTTTTGTCTTCTGGAAGCTACATTGTAATCGTTTCGCTATTGTACATTTTTATATCCTAAATGCCTACATTCCGGTGATGGGTTGAACTGAGATTTATTATAATTTATAAAGTAACCCAGTTTTTGCGAGAGGAATAAAATAATTCAAACGCTCATTTTCACTTTTTCTTGAGTGGTACTTAATACTAGAAAATCATCTGAATAGACTAAACAAATCATTCCCTTTTTTCTGAAACAACTGACTAATGGCTTCAATAATTCCGTGAAAATATACGGTGCGGTTGCCAAACCTCTAGCTAAGGAATTTTATTGAAAAATTATATTAATGACTTCGAAATGTAGATAATTTTTATGCATTTCTTCTATATGTACTATGTTAGAAGCATCCTTCAAGTACACTGTATTCATGAAGGTATCTTTCATCATCAGATCCTTGACAGTTTTATATTATCTAATTTGAAATGTAGCACCACAAAAAATTTGTAAAGTCTTTTTAGATTAAGAATGAATCGAATTGTTTTGTAAGATTTCAGAACTAGAAAAAAACGGTACAATAATTGGGTCCACATTCGCTTATCCCTTTTTCTATTAAACCAGAGATGGCGGATTGGTAACTAGCCATTTCGGGCCTGGATAGTTTTTTGCTGGATGGATTATAGCACTGATAGGGTTCATTTACAAATGGAATTCTGTACCCTTTTATCCAGGCGAGAATGTTTCCATCCTTTATAAATTTTTGCCAATTTTGGAAATATAATTCCAACCTACCCTCCCATGATAGAACTTAGAACTTACAGTTATTGCCGGTAAGTCTTTCGAGAGGTGCTCCTGTAATTGTTCCGGTAATTGGTCTTGGCCGTTGATTTGAGTTGCGGCATCTCTTTCATTCTCCCCTTGTGTTACACCTGGGCTTGTAGTTCAAATATTTTGGAGTAACTGCTATCAAACTATACGGAAGAGGCTGCTGGAAGTGCTGGGTGAACTTCATTTATCTCCCCGCCTTCCACTGTGTCCTATCCTATTTGAATATAGCTGCGTAGAAAAATTTATCACGATTACTTTCATTTATTATTTTCCGCACAGTTGGCTTCATACGATATTTTCTATTGGTTGATAACATGTGAAAAACATCACATAATATTTTACTAGCATCAACTATGCTGGGTAGTAACTGATATTTCACATCATCTATGGCCATTTCCGCTTGAAGAACTCTATCAACTGCACCTGCCAACGCAGCTAATGCCACACCCATGTGTGACTGTATAGTAGCTACGTATTTATTGTCCTTTTTACTGAGCCCGCTGAGCGATGCTTTCAATTCGGGGTTCAATTGTGGTGCTTTCAAACATGCAATATTTTTAACAGAATATTGTTTAGCACATTCCTCTTTCTTCGTTTTGTGTATACTCATGCAGATATCTTTCAACTAATGGTCATCCAGAGCCTGATAAACCTGTTCCAAATACTGGCTCGCTTCCGGTTGGTTATTCTCCTAATAATCGAAGAATTTCTGGATCACAGTTTTCTCGTATTGCTGGCTCAGTATCTGTGACGTCCAGTACAACCTCCGTTTCATTATGTTCATTATCTGATATTGATTCCGTAGATTCGGACTCACCTGGACAGAAAATGAATATTCCTGATAGGTTACTTAGCTTTAACGATTTTACCTAACCGCTATTTCTATATGTTTGACTGTTTTACCCTGATCATATCTTTCAAATATTCACTTGATTTATTGTCCAATTTTATTTAGAAATTTCCTAATCAATCTAGGTTACTACCACTGGAACTATTTCGTCTTTTTGGCATTTCAAAACTCTATTCGGCTAATATAAACGATAGTTCTTTACACGACAGAGCACAACAGTGGAATGATTAGGCGAGGACAGTTGAGACGGGACCGATAAGAGTATTTTTTGCCCAGCGATTGTTCTTAGAAAACGTGCTAGACATAGCCACAACGGTGACTACTACGTGTGTAATCTGATAGGACGAGTATAGCGAAATAAATATGCTGCTTTTCAGGATGTGAATACAACTTCTGGCACTCTCGTGAATCATTACTAAATAATGCCATTTTATAACGAATCACAGTAGAAGGAAATTCTAAAAAAAATGGAATAATTGATTTTGGTTTTTAAAATTCACCGACTTTTGGAATACGCTATCCGCTGAACATTGGCTGACCAAATCGGAGTGGTGAAAAGCTAGTACTGGAATAAGGCTTGAATCGAGGCAACTGAGGGCCCCACCATTTCGGCGTAGGTATTCTAAAAACCAAATTTAATTTTTCAATTTTATTTTCGAATTTTACACATTATACACCCTTCACACCCTTCATTCATAGGATTTCAAGGAGTTAGATTGAGACTACACCCTGCATAACTCTAAAATGAGATATTTCAGGTACCAATATAACCGTTACATGTACTAAGTGACCGAGTAGTGGCACTCTATTGTAAGAGCTTATAGATTCAACATGTTTGATCTCGCAAAATGAAAAGAATGTATAAACGACGCAGCAAGTGGTCTGATGGGGTTCTTAGAGGTCACAGATGCAGATTATCAATGTTTTCATTTCCACAAGTTTCATAAAGTGTGTCTCACTTCTCATGGAAACATCCCAGTAACTTTTATTATTTTTGATGTATAATTGTGAAATGGACGATATGTTCAACGTTACTTATGTACTGCACTATATACAATTTTTGATTTGTCCTAAATCATGTGATGGTCTGAAAGGGAAATAAAGACCATTATTATCATCATCCTAGAAGGCGATAGAGCTAATGACATTTCCAAAATATTATAACCCGAGGCAAAATATGCCATTTACGATTCATTGCCGTGGTGGTGGTAGTGCGTTCGCCTCGCATGCGTGGGGTCGTGGGTTCGATCCACCGGTTCACCGGTCTCGTGCATGGCATCACACGTTAAAAGGTGAGGGCTGCGTCTTCCCTTGCTAACACAAGTATCTCGAAAACTTCTGAAGGTTGCGCGTAGGGGTGCTGTCGGTTGACGGAAATAACAATTTTCAACAATTTAAAAATTATTGAAAAAATTGAAGTCCTAAAGAATCGAAATTTGTTTTACTTACCATGGAAACGCCTCCGTAACTTGTACGTTTTTCATGTATCTATCGTCTTTACAAATTTCACAATTCCACGTCATAAATTACGGAAGTAACAGGAGTGATTTTTTTTCAGGAATAACTTGAATTTGTAGTAAAAAAGTTATTCTGACCAAAAATCCAAAGACATTTTCTACCTATTTTTTTGGAAATGTCGGTACTTTCCCCGCTGCTGGCGGGCACAGAGAGAAAAGACTGCAGCAGGTTCATGCACAAAGTTGTGTAAGATACAGTTGTGTAGATATTTTACACAATTGTCCATTATTTCATCATCCGCGTTTTTTGAAATTCAATAAATATTTGTCAATTTGTATAGTCAATTTGTATTGTATTCATGCACTTCCACATTGCCTAAAAATACACAAAAATATGCACATCTACCATAACAGCAACACAATTTATATGGAAAACATCTACAACGCATTGAACTCATCTTACACCCGTTGTGCACTTTCTATTTGATATGCACGCATTGTATACTATCTCAACACAATTGTGTTATTTGCCACAACTTGACCAAGGCGTCGTCTCACCCAACTAAGTACGCATGCGCGGCACTCCAAATGTCCAGTCCATCATTGTTTGATTGTTTCATGCTGATCGAAGGGCGAAGCTGGTTAAGTGTACTTAACTATTATTTATTATTTGCTCATGTGTATGTGGTTTTGTGTCAAATGGAAGTGTTAGAATTTTTGAAAACTAATACCGATATTTGAAGGTTGGTATTGCTATTATTTTTTGTTATTGCATGAAACCTACAAACTGACTCATTTTCATCATTTTTAACGGTTTTGAAGGTTTGTACCAACTTCCTACTTGAATAAATATAAGTTGACACGAAGATTACTTTAAACTTTATTATTATTCAACGTGTTCCAAAATAACAGAATGTAGGTATGGTTCATTTATGTTATGTTATGTTTGGTATTTTGTGTTTCTGTTATTTTATTTGTAATAAGAGTTTATATGACACTAAGGTAAACACGATTAAATTTCCACAGATTTACTGTCTTCGCGACATGTTTCGATACACTGTATCTTTTTCAAGCGAATGTAATACATTCGCTTGAAAAAGATACAGTGTATCGAAACATGTCGCGAAGACAATAAATCTGTGGAAATTTAATCGTGTTTACCTTAGTGTCATATACTATGAATTTCCATCAAGTAAAGGCCACGTCAATCCAAAATAAGAGTTTATAGTTCAGTTATTTTTGTTATTAGTTCTTTGTGATGAAATGAACATTATTTGAATGACGTTTAATTTTATTTTAACCTTCTGGAAAATGAAGCTTATAATTTCTGAACAGAATAAGATATGGAGAAGCGAGCAAGTTGAAACCGATGCTTATTCTTAACTTATTCCGTTTGAATGTTATGTGCCTCAAGTTTATCCTTTCTTAAAATTATAAATGGTACCTATAAAAATAATTGGCCTTGCTTTGTACACAAATATGTACAATATACCTACACAATTCATGTATGCGGAGTACACAAATTTGTGACATTTTTGCATTTTATATTTGAAATACCCACACAATTTGTACAAACTAGGTACACAAATTGTTGCCATTCATCACAAATTATGCATAAACAGTACACAAGTTGTTGACATTCGTTACACAACATACCGATTCATTTTGTATATTTTGTTTATAGAATTAAAACAAAACTATTCAGAATAATACAACACTGTAGTGTATCGCTTATACACAAAATCTTTAATACACTATTATAGAAGAAAAATGAACAAATTGGTTGTCAACTTTTTAGAAACAAATTGTGCTGAAATTATTCACAATTGTGTAGAAAACATACATTTATTTATCTCTTTGTGCGGTGTATATCACTAGAAATGAAACCCTCCAAGTAGTTTTGTTAATTTCTGATGTATTTGCTGGGGTCTTTCAATTAAAAGTGAGACACACTGTATGTGTTTGTCTGGGTCTAATCTTGCACTTCAATTCTGAACCACTTTCAGTCATCCAGTAATCCAAAAGATAATCCTGTACAGATTTTTTCCTCATTTCATTATCTTGAACGAAATATCTCCTTTCTCATTTATATTCTTCTAGAAGCTCCCAGTTCTCTTATTATGAAACTGAACGAATATAATACAAATTAAATATGTTCTGGTCATAGGTACCAGTTCAATATTTATAGCAATTTTCCTTCTGACGTGATTGTCACAAAAAGTCAAATCCGAAGAATTCAGACCTATTTCAGGAAGTTCTTTCAATTCGCTATCGAATATTTGAGACTCAATCTCTCACTGATACCGTAGAGTGAAAAATGAAATGGTGGGTGCAGATCACGCACACTTGTCGTTTCCAACCGCCGCGCCGTATACGTCATCACATGCCTTTTCAACATGCGGATATTTTTTTGAAGCAGTATGAATCGAATTGTAAATCGCATTTCTCTTTCGTGAATTCATATCAAGGAAATTCGCGAGACAAAGCAAAAATGCCAATTGATTTGTGACAAGTGTAAATTGTTCCATTTATTTGAAATATTCTTATTCGAAGATGCTATAACTTAACAAAATGGGTTTGTTTGATAGAAGATAGCTTCTTTATGTATGCGGGTTGTAACTGGCTTTCGGAACAAGATACAAAACTGAGTTTCTGAAAAGCACTCTTGACAATGGCTTTCACAATGAAAAGCATGAACGATAAAATCCTTAAAAAACTCGTACTGTCCAGACATTTATGATTTAAACTCGTACATTGTCAAAGAAAGGGCTGATATAATTGCGGATCCCCTTGCATTCATCATTAATGAATGTTTTTATCAGGGATTTTTTCCAGGTGCATTCAAAATTTCAATTGTTTTACCTTTCCTAAAGAAAGGTGATTCACGTTCACTAGAAAATTTCAGGCCCATATCCATAATAGCGATTTTTGCTAAAATAATAGAAATCTTAATAAAACATAGGTTGACTAAATATCTAGAAACAATTTTTTTCCTTTGTGCAGGTCAATTTGGTTTCAGGAAAAATCAGTCGACAACCAAAGCATCAATTTTAAGAGTCATGAGAAATATGGTGGAGGGCCTTGAGGACGGTAAACACTCATTTGTAACTATATCTGACCTCACTGAGGCGTTTGACTGTGTTTCTCAGCATACGTTATTGGAAAAAATGCTGTTTTATGGTGTGAGAGGTGTGCGTGCCCCTTCAAGTTTTCAAATCATACCTCAATAATAGATCACAATGTGTTTCGGTCAACGGCATGCAATGGTCTCTAGTAAAATTTAATTACGGCGTTCCCCAAGCATCAGTTCTGGGACCATTCTTATTCATATTATATGTAAACGATCTTTATCATTATATGCTCCCTGTAACCACCGAACTTTTTGCTGATCATACTACTCTTATTATCTTATCTTATTAATACTGATGAAAACTTACAGGCTTCTTTCAAATCAACGGAAGTTACTTTGGAAACAGCTGGAAAATGGCTTCACAAAAAATAAATTGACACTGAACACAAACAAAGATCAAACCATAATAATATGTACACATTCTAAAATATCGACTGGACGTAGCGTGAAATAACTTGGCCTATTGATCAATTAGGGTGAAAACTATCCAGTATAATTTTTTTTATTGGTCGAATGAAGAACATATTGGGTATCCCGTTCTCGACTCATCTCATTTCAGTCTATTTCATAGTCATGTAATGTATGGCTCACTACTCTGAGGAAGTTCCTGTCATTCACATAAAATATTTATGCAACAGAAAAAAGTTATCAGATTCATTAGTGGAGAGGGTTTCAGAGATCATTGTCGTCCACTCTTTAAGAAATTAGGAATAATGCTCCTTCCAACAATTTTCAATTACCTAACCTTGTTAGAAATACTTGGCAACAGGGGAAGCTATGAAAATCAATAAAACTGGACACCAATATCCCACTAGGTCTGGTGACTTACTGAAAAAACCGAGACATAGATTGGTAATGTCAGATAAAAATTCGTTAAAAATTGATATCTTCAATAAATTACCAGCTGAGATTAGATATTTGAATGCTCATGAGTTCAAAATTAGAATTGAAAGATTTTTATTAAATTATTGCTTTTATACAATAGAATAATATCTTTCTTCTGATCCATGAAATTATAGAATCTATAAAGACAGGGTACTTTTACTAATATTTCAATGTTTTTTGTCTTATTTTCTTCCAATATAACGAATATTATATTAATATGATGGATGAAACTGCCTGACTGCCTTTTTGTGGTTGAGCCTTTATGACTGCTTCTGGCTATAATACCGCTGATGAGTATGATCATTACTATTTTTATTTATTCTTTCAATATTTTATACTTTTTGATTGTAAATATCTATTATATTAATTTTAATTCATTTATACTTTGCTATTGTATAATATCTGTTGTGACCTGCCATAAATGTACTTGATATGTAACATGGTTGAAAATGAACTATCTATCATATCTGACGTTAACGAAACTGATTATTCCATTGGTCCTGACCTAAAAACGCTCGACACTGTGGAACCAGCCTAAATAAATCATGCTTAGGTTTGATTTTCGTTGAATTCTATTAAAATATCGGAACCCATGCATCATTGAATTTTTGAGGGTGATGGAAAAAACTAACAACATCAATCTCATGAAATATTTGGAACGCTCAGGACTTGAAAACGATGAAAACTGATGACCAGCTTGTTTATGTCTGTAATGAAATCCTGTTGAGACATTCCTGGGTCTTCATCAAATTTTGGAATTGTGAGTCCTATTCAAGCATTTGAGACGTCGCAATCTATTTACTAATTAGAGCAATGTGAATCCAAAACCAACGTATCTTGAGCTGCTGTCCATCGTAGCATGATCAATGTTTGTTGGGAATATTCGACAATTCCATGCGTGATGCCCTGCAATTGACTGTGAACAATGGATGACAAATCATGGCTGCGGGCATCTCTTCCAGTTACCTAACGGAAAATAAGGGATCCGTCTGACCAGCTCTCTGGCATTACCAGCATTCATTTCGTCCCTTTGTAGCTTCTCTCATGTTATCGATTGCATTTTGATGATGGGTTTTCCAGCTGATGTTTCGTTGAAAGAAGGTGAACGTTTTTGGACTAATGAATGCAATTCCGTTCTGTTATTCTCTGAAAGAATATTTCAAAATGCTTGGAATCTACCTCTCATCAAAATTGAAACAGACAAACTACTGAGAGATTATCCGAATCATATTTAGAAGGCTCGCCTAAAGGCAGTTTTATCGAAAGATGCAGAGGCATGGTTGGATGCTTCACGCGTTTCTTGTCTTGGGACACTCCTTGATGATAAATAATTCAGAATTGCTGTTGGTTTTCGTTTGGGATCAGTTGTTTGTGTTCAACATCAATGCGTGTGTGGTACCCTTGTCGATGATTCCGGAACACATAGTTTCCGCTGTAAACTTAGTGCTGGCCACTTTTCTCGTCTTCAAGCAGTGAATTATTTGATAAGGCAAACTAGTCGGAGACTACTCTAAAGCAGAAAGTGGATGCATTTGCAGCTCAAACTAGCCATGTAAAAACACACAATGGATTGACAAATCGAATTGATTCATCGAATTTCCCAAAAGCCACAAGTTCTACAATATCTCTTTCCAACTCAATATCCAGCAGTCTTAACCTGAGAACAATTTTACGCCGCTCTAGTGATAGGGACAATCACCACATCAGAGTCTACTCAGAAGACGATAATAGTGGCGAACGCAGCTTCAATATCATGAGGTACATAGTACTGTCAAAACTGTCGGTCCCAATGGGTTGAGAAATATGGATAACACCTGTTTTATGAACAATTTTTCTCAGTGTTGGTCGAACACCAGATAGGAGTATTTGAAAGGAGACGCCTACGCGAGGGATATAACCACAAGTATATCCAGTATGAAGAAAGCTTTGATCAAAGCATTTGCCGAAGTAATCAAGAAACTATGGTCGTCAGATTCGTCAGATCGGGTTGTGAATACGGTCTCGTTGAGAAGTCAAATTCAAAAATTTCTTCCTCGTTCTATCAGTTAGACCCAGCAAAATGCTCAAGAGTTCTTATTATACTTATCGGATGGTTTACAAGAAAACGTGAATAGAATAACGAAGAAGCCGAAAATCATTATGACAGAGATAATCGAAAAGTTAAGTGAAAGTGAGAAGGCGCAGGAGTCTTGGTCAAGATACTCAAAGATAGAAAACTTAAAAAATGGTAGATTACTCCGTTGGTCAGCTGAAATCTACTTATTGTGGTCACTACTCAGTTTCCTTCTATCCAGTCTGGAACCTTTCCCTACCAATACCTCAAAGAACTAGCCAACTAGGACTATCGCATTGTTCAGATTAATTCACAGAGGTAGAAACTTCAGATGGAGACGAGAGTGCAAAAAAAGAAAGTGCACGAAAAACCTATGAATTCATAAATTTCTGAAAATGTCAGTAATTCATTTAATCGTTTATCGTCTATAGAAAGATTCCTAGAAAAATTGACTTTCACCATTGATTTTCCTCGAGAGGAATTGGACATGAGTAAATACGCAGCAAATAACTTGCATCCTTCTCGCTACAGTCTGTACGCATTGAGTAATCATAGTGGGACAACCTATAGCAAAAACTACATTGCTACTGTAGACATCTGTATGCTGGGTCGTTGCACGTGTATGAATTTTCACAAGTGTCATCAATTTCATCTGAATCGTTTGTGAGCGGAGAGGCCGTTGTTCTCTTTTATGAGGAGGAAGGCACTGAATCGCAGGTTAAGATTTATTGTCATTTTGTAATTGTAATCTTATGAATGAAGTAAATAATAATAATAGTTTTCTGGGATAAATTATTATTGTTGGATAATATGTGGTCCCTAAAGGACTCATAGGAAGGGCGTGTAAGACAATATTCAAATAGCAAGTGATTCTCAAATTGTTCGAACCAACTTTTATCCCATGATTATCAAGGTGACTTATAGAACTATCCAAAAACTTGAAAGGCAGAACATGAACAGCAATATATTCATTCTGAAGGTGGTAATCAATCCTTCCTAGTGAAGTGGAGTCTCCCAGAAGGATCAATTCGACTCTTGTTTGAAGTGGTTGATTGGAGCAATTCAAAATATTGTCGTGAATTGGGGTTTATTCACGACTAACTAGGTAGATACTGATCATTTATAGATTTAAAACACTTTAGAAAAATATAAAAACATTCATTTTACTATGTACAAATATGAGATTACGACGATTGAATTCAATGAATGAATTAATGAATTAAAGAATCAATGAATCAATGAATCAAAGAATTAGTGAATCTCTCCTAGACTAGTAATTGATCAAATAAATTATATTCAAAAAGATGTGTACTTACAATAAATATGGGAATTTACATTATAGGAACATTTTCCATGAAACTAATCTGTATTCTTCCAAACTCCCCCCGTAGCCCTCACTAGCTGCGGGCACGGCAGAACTCTAAACTCGACTTCCAGATCGAACTATCAGTGTCCTTTTTGAAAACTCTTGTTTATATTCTGCTGAGGACAAGTTGTGTTTCAAAATAAAATATATTCGCTCACGTACTGAATTGTAGAAGGTAAAAAGGTTACCCACGTATTGAATGATAAAAAAATATTTTAATGTACAGGATGTTCCATATATTTTTGACAATATTCAAAATCACGCGCCTCGAGCGATTATATTAAAACCAACTGACAGGTTTACAAAAACTATGAAATTAATACTACGTATATATAAATACACAAATAAATATGCTTGCACCATCTCCATTTGATTTCTTCTTCCCCTTGCTGCCTCTACCATCTTTGATTGGCTCATTTCTTTTCCATGCAAAAGCTTGTAGCATGATTCATCGTTGCCTGGCTACAATGGGATTAGCGTAGACCTACTCTTCTGGTTTATTCAGTCTTGGGTTGGCTTAGCTGGACCAGGTATGGTGTGACCCAAACATACTGGACAACTTATATTTAGCACGGATCTGCCTGCCGGGACTTGGCATGGCTTCAGTGGAATTGGCATGGATTTGCCTGTCCGAAATTCCATACCTAATCGTTTTTTCCATAATTCTCTATGTCCTCGATTTTGAAAACAATATTCTTCAGATCATCAATATTTGTCTCAGCATTCTTCAAGAGCCGATAAGGGATGTACAGTCTGCTTAGAAGTCCTCGTTCGAAATGTCTCAGAAACGTCTCTACGCTCATGTCTGGGTCAAAATCATAAGCTAACTCCCTGAGATCATATAAATATTTTCGTATTTCTTCATTTTCACCTTGTCCTTCTACTGTACAGCTTCCATTCTTGTTTTTTCAAATAATATCCATTGTCAAATTCTCTGAGAAACTAATTTTTGAGCTCACACCAGGTTTTCAACACGTTTTCCGTTTTCCCTTTGTATGATTCGAAACAATAATATCTGGCTCCTATTAGGTAAACTCCGAAATAATAAATTTTTAACTCTTCTGTCCATGCATTTGCTGAAGAACACTTTTCGTAATTCTCCAAAAATTCGTAAGGACAATCTTTCCTTGGGTCAAAATTCCGAGGAGCCACGAATTCTGGAAGGGCAGCGGGCGTCCCTTTCTTTTTTGCTTCTGCCAACGTAGTATCCATTGTGAGGGGAAGAGGAAGTTTCAGTAAAAAGTACTGTTAAATTAGTACCTACACGTAGTAGTTAAGTAGTTTTTACACAAATTATTCTTGTGAAAATCAATAGGGAGAACAACAAAATTCAAATAATTATCCTGAAAATAAATCGTTATAACTTCACATCATTAGCATTTATTCACTCTTCATGAAATTCTCTGGATTTTATTGCGTACGAAATAGCGTACTTTCGTCAAATAATATTTTTATTCAGAAATGCTATTGTTGCACAATACTTGGGAGATATTCATTCAAAAACAAAACATATGGATCAGCAATTCCTACCTAGTTGAACCGGATCTAGGTCAAGTTCAAAGTCTATGAACTTCAAGGTAAACAACTATATTGAGTTGATTGTACTAATATTCAAATATATAACAAACTAAAAATTGGTTCATTATGAAGAATGAATCCAAAAACTAAACCACGGCAGCCTCCACCACTTGACGTGAATTGGGGTTTATTCACGACTAACTAGGTAGATACTGATCATTTATAGATTTAAAACACTTAAGGAAAATATAAAAACATTTATTTTACTATGTACAAATATGAGATTACGACGATTGAATTAAAAGAAGGAATTAATGAATTGAAGAATTAATGAATCAAAGAATTAATGAATCTCTCCTAGACTAGTTCTTGATCAAATAAATTATTTTCAAAAAGATGCGTACTTACAATACATATGGGCATTTACATTTTAGGAACATTTTCCATGAAACTAATCTTCATTCTTCCAAACTCCCCCCATAGCCCTCACCAGCTGCGGGCACGGCAGAACTCTATACCAGATTGAACTATCAGTGGCCTTTTTGCGAACTCTTGTTTATGTTCTGTTGAGGACAAGTTGTGTTTCAAAATAAAATATATTCGCTCACGTACTGAATTGTAAAAGGTAAAAAGGTTACCCACGTATTGAATGATAATAAAATATTTTAATGTACATATATATATTTTTGACAATATCCCTTGAATTTCGGTTTGACGATTACCGATTGTTGCCTCTTGACATTTTTGAAAAAGAGAGAGTATCAACCATCAGTGTTTCATCAAATATTGAATTCACAGCTTTCTGCTTTACCTGAAGTGACTTTTGCTTTATCAGTTGCACGAGAAATATTCATCTTTCCATCCAAAAAAAGAGAAGTAGGAATTGTTCCAAAAACCGAATCAGCATTACCACGCTGGAAAGCAATGGTCATTCTCTCTATAAAGAAATTGGTTCCAATACGATATTTTGTTGTTTGACACAATCTCCTTTCTAGGTCATGGATGAATGACTGAGATTCAGGACATTAAACACTGAAAGGTTCATCGGGATTGACCCGGCTAGTTCAGTCTTCACATCCCTTTGTCATCACTAGACACTTGCTTTTTTTTCCAAGGACAGCGAAACTTTAGTACTCGTTGCCTATAGGAAGGTTCTCCAGATGAACCAAGCATTTCTAAATTTGAGAAAAGCACCAATTCCCAACTGGCCCTCTGAACAGGATTTTCCTTTTCGTGGAAACCATCAGGAGGTAAACAAAGTGTGTTTTTGCAATAAAAAGTCTCAATGTCTCAAATTGTGAATTGGTCCATAATATAAGATAAGATGGAATCATGAAGAATAGAATATCTCTATTGATTATGGTAGCTCATAGGTGTGTAAATTATGGATGAAGTAATTTTTTTATAGTATCGGCAATTTTCAATCTTTTCAAGGTGACATATTCCAAGTTTTGTCTTGTCTTGGAAATTGATCCAGCAATTATTCCATTCAAGAGTCACTTTCTGGTCTTGTCATCCTATTAAAATCGGCATTGATACTCGGCAAACCGCCCTAAGATAAAACCGTTCTTTCTACGAACTCTTGATTCATCAAGCGGTTCGCTTTTGTATCACTGTATATAATAACTGGGGTTTGTATGACAATATGAATTCATCGATAATATTGTATCATGTCGTAATAATTCTGTTAAAATAAAAGTACAAAATGAAACGAGTCCACAAAATACCATGAAATGCTTAAATTTGATTCGCCCACAATTCAAAGATTTTGCTGGAATATGGCATTCATTCTCCAACATTCGGCAACGAACGTGAAAAAGACCAACGGTGAGGACTACAAAGAAAACTCAGTCAAAACGATTTGCACGTATCGGCAAATATAATTGAAGAACGTTATTGTGGAAGATTCAACTGCCTTTTCAATCCGTTTTCGGATATTGAAATCAGGATTGCCGTGGATGCAAGAAATGCAAAAATATAGAGAAATATTTCCGGAAAAACAATTGATAATTTTTCATGCGCGAGAACAGAGAATTGATCTAAAAACTGTCCATTTAGTGAATGAGTAAAGTTGATTAACTAAACACAAAAATATTCAAAGTTCAAATGAGCACATAACAGGTAAAAAACAAATCGCTCAGGCCTTTCTTTTTTAGAGCCGAGGCAGTCCAGGTAGGAATTCAAGAAAAAAAAATTCAACGAAAAAACAAAATCCTCATATTTAGATGAATAATGAATATCAGTGAAGGAAGGACTGTGTCCAAAATGTGGTTCGGAAAAGCATATTCTGCAAAAAAGTTGGAATTAAAATTTGATGCGAGTGAAAGAATCCGAACGCGAGCCGAAGGCGATCGAGAGGATTCACGAGCATCAAATATTCGTTCCAAAACCGAGTAACAGACTGTGTTTCGTCCACGATCCAGACAATATATTGTTATGAAATAAAAAAAGTTCAATGACATTCTGAACAAAATGTGAGTTTCATTCAACAATAACGTTTTGAAGTATGTAATAATAATAATAGATGCTTTTATTGAATAGACATAAAAGATCATAAGAAGTGTTGGAATTATATTCATGGAAAATGCGTGAGATACAAGAGTTTCATTACATTTCTTCCATAACAAGAGTAAGAATGTCAACTTTCTAACGGCCGTGGAGCAATTGTATTCTTATGACTTGCACTCTTAATTTATGTTTCATTCGAATGGTGCTGAATGAAGTTTATAATGAAGAATGTTTCACTTTTTTTCAGTTTGTTTGATCAGAACCACAGTTGTGAGACAAAAACGTTTCAACAGGATTTGGAAAGAAGATCATTAGATCCTTCAAGATGATAAAAACCTCAATATAGTGATCTTGGTAGAGCATTCTGAGTTCATAGTATAAATTTCTATTTTGTTCGTTTTTTTCCAAGATGATGTCACTTATTGATCAGTTAAAAAATTAATGACAAAAATTGACCCACCTTGGTGGTTGAATATGCTTCAGAGGGAGAAATAATCCAACACATTTGTTCTCCATAACGTAGCTAGTATCACCCACAACTCAAAGCAACTCATGTGTCCTGTCTAAACCACACGAGTAGGGGAGAGTGTTGTACCAAGACCATAGTGTACATTGAGCCCGTTCTATTATCCGGGACGAATCGCCATCTAGTTAGTTGCCACCGATGTGTGCTCATTCAATTGACGTTACATATTGTCAGTGGTATCGTTAAGTTGAAGAGTGCCAAAAACTCGAATTATAATCTTCAAATAAAAAGAAATTTATTTCGTGTGTGATTGATCATTGAAACTTGATGTTGTATAGAATCATTCGATTGGACAATTCAATATCGTTAAGGTAGTCATGTTTGTTTAATCATAGACGGTCTTGTACCTTGGGCCACCAATACCTTGTGTACCTTGTACCAGCCCAATTACGAAAAATTAAAAAATGTTTTTTTTTTCTCAATTGTCAGGAAGACTACAATGCCGCGTAGCAAAACTGGACAAAAGAGGAACTCAGTTGATGCATGAGCATTGAAGGGTGCACTTTCTACTATATTATCTGATGATTAGTTGTTCGACTCTTACTCACTATGTGGGTGAATTTAAAGAATGTGGCGGAGGAAAATTTGAATATTATGTAAATTATGCATTCAAAAAGGTTTTTACAGAGCTTAATGAAAATGGTTTGGTCAAATACTATTCAAAATGTCAAAAGCCAGAATGCAGTATGGATTGATAAAGAAAGGTGTCAGAAACTCGCATAGAAATTCGCAAAAGCCAACAGCAAAACATATCCTTGATTTTTTGGATGATGCGTGTTTCCTCAAGACACATTCCAAAACTTTTTCAATAAGGAAACCGAAGGCGACGAGATGTAAAAGATGCCAAGTCAAAAATTGTTGAGCTCAAAGGTGTGATGCAAATCAGTAGTGCAACCAGCAGAGATTGCAGTTGTTAACGCCGTTGAAAATTTCTTACCGCCGATTATCATTTTTCCAAGAGTTCACTTCAAGGATACGATGTTGTTTGGTGGTCCCCCAGGATGTATTGAAGCTGCAAATATAACAAAGACAAATGTTCTGAGGAACAGAGAGTGCTTCTGGTCTTGGACCATAATTATGAAACACACCTTCCATTGTAGCTCTTTAAAGAGCCTTGGCTGCTGATGTATTTATGGTAATACTTTCTCCACACATCACATAAGGTCCATCTTCTCGATCCCTCAGTTTATTCTCCGCTAAAATCCTATTACAATCAGGCTGTGGGGAAATGGGTTTAGAGACATTAGGGAAATACTTTTTTGATATTTATGATGCTGCTGAGGATTTGGATGTAGCTCATCCAAAGGCATTTACGCCAGGCAACTTTCTTTCCAGCTTTCGTAAATCAAGTATTTCACCATTTGATCCTGAAATCTCTACGGACGACAATTTTTTGAGTGCCTACGTATTCATGCAATCGTGATCTACAACATTCTTTGGCAAATCTGACAGTGAAATTAGAAACATTCAAATTCGATTTATATTATGAACGAAATAATTGCAGGTCATTCTATTAATGCACCAATGAACTGATTCCTGTCACTTCTTCTGATATCCAGTCTTTCACTATAGGTTCGGTTTCATGAAAGACTATGATGAAAAAGCAAAGTGGTCGTTGTGTTAGAGTATTTGGGTTCCACCCAGGCGGTCCGGGTTCGATCCCCGGTCGCGTGTCACTGAGCTGAAGTGGTTCGGATTCCACTTTTATCTAAACTGAAGGTCCCGGATCTCTCTTGCTCGCACAAGCTCTGTTTTTGATAGATTTTCTCCGAAAACGTGGGAGTTTCGTAAAAACAAATTTTAAAAAAATAAAAGAAAAATAATGATGAAAATCCCAGAACAAATACAGCCATATCCGAAGGCAGAGCAGAAAAAAGAAAACGTAGAAAAAAAGGCGGGAAAGAAAAAAGACTAAAAGCTACTGATACGCTAAAAAAAGCTACAAGGAAACAAAAAGGAAATTAGTAGCTATAAGAAGAAACAATGAACAGTCGAGAAAAAATTCTCTAAAACATCAACAGGCTACGGAAGTAAATCTACTAAACCTACAGAGGTATTGAAGGGAAAGAGAAAAGTGACAAAAGAATATTTCTCTGAAAGTGATGATTACCCTCCTAATCTCGTATTGACTGATGATGACGGCAGTGCTGATGAAGAATGCCTTTACTGTAGCACCTCAAAGGTGGACGATGTATTGGATGCGGTTGTTGGGCACATTACATTTGCGCTGGTGTAGAAAGAAATGAAAACCTATGGAAGCTATTTTTGCCCAACCCGCCTAATACCATTTATTGCCTATTTATTTCACTTAAAGATGAATAGTTTTTTCTTTGTATTTGGTTTCGAGCATGGTTTCAGGTCTAACAATGGCAACTCTTTTAGAACTACAGTTTCCACTCAAAGTTGGCCGAAACGAGTGAATCCGATAGTCAACAAGATAATAGACTCTAATTGGAAAGGGATACGTTCCTTTCATTACTGACAGAATGTCACGACATGAAGAAACAATAAGAGGTTAAATCAGTTGAGCAGTTTCAAATATGTACTATAGATATCATAAATATACTTACAAAATACACTCTGTTTCTCTCCCTGCCTGTCTACGCCTCTGAATTCCTTTGCGGAGCGCGACCGCATGCACTGCGTTTCGTTAGTGGAACACGTATCAACTACACGCACTCACGAGGATCTTTCACTCAATGCTAGACTAATTTTCCAGACATCCAAAAAAACTAAGTTGATTGGATTTTTTTCCATTCATTCGGCGAGAAAAACGAGTGAAATAATATGTGACTTTATAAATATTCAAACCAAATTATGGTAATGTTCAATTTAACTAAAGAAAAGGTTTACTAGGAGAATTTCAAACAGCTGCATTACAGAAGCAATTTAAACCACTTACATATGAGTAATTTAGCACTCGAGATTATGAAAAAAAATGAAAAACAGAGAAATGACAGAATAATTTCGGATTCTAATAATGAACAGAATTAAATATTGAGAACGAGTTGTATTATCTTTTCATCCCTAAAAAGTAGTTACAACCCCTGAAGAGTGAGTGTCAACCACGGAATTCCTACACCATATTGAGGAACTATTAAAAATCAAAGAACCACATTACGTTAAACACACTGATGACTGAGAAGTTAAATGTTGACTCGAAAAAGCTAGGCGACGAACTGATTTAAAATACTACTTAAATTTTCAAAGTGGGTTATCTATCTATTTGCAAAGCTGTTGGACCTTCTCATTCATTGGTTGAGACGCCTATATAAGACGAATCTGTCCTCAATTCGCCAGAGTGCATTTGGACCCCTCTCTTTCGGCTTAAGTGATAAACCCCCTTTTTGGTGCGGTTCCAGAAAGTGGTGCCCTCTGATTTCAAAAATTCAAACTCTCTTAAGGGCTTATAACTACTTTTGATATAATTATATCTGCTATTGTGGTTTTTCTCACAAGAGGATACTTTATTCGTGGGAGCTGCCACAATTACAAAAAGTTATATGAGTGTCCCCACTTAAAATATTTCCCAAGACCTTTGTAGATTTGGGTCTGAAATTATTTTTGGCTTATGAGGTTTGAAAAGGGGACCTTCGAAAGTTTTGTCCATTTGGCACATTTTGTTATAAAACCCTCGTAAATGAAGTATTTGGTAATTACTTCAGAAATTTACCATGAATCACGTCCTGTCCAGGTCCCTGAAAAATCTCAAGACCGCTGCTAAGCAAATGTTGCTTTTCGAGTGAAGCGAGGATTTGAGACTTGACCAAGAAATGAATAGTAAGCTATCTTCTGTTACATAGGTACACGATAATTTGCAAAAGATATGAGCATAGTGTCATATGGACCATTTTATAAAAGTTGTGAGTTTTTCAAAATCTGGTTGTTGAGAGTTTAACTATACATGACCTGAACAACTCATTGGTTACTAGGACCAAGCAATGCCCTGCCCTGCCCTGAGCAAGGGCGGATCTGGACCAGATTTCTAGGGGGGTGGTAAAATATATCCAGTGGGGAAAAAAATACCTTGTTTTAAAGTACATAATGTAAAAATACAAGAAATATAAAAACCATTTATTTTGAAGATTTTTTTTTGCACAAATGAATAAATTTCGAGAAAACGAAACATGTGTCTGCTACATGCTACATGAAGACACATTTTGAAGCAAACTGTGAATTAAAATATGGCCTATTATCTTTAGTAGGTATACAGTAAAAAAATAAACTAAAACAATATATCAATAACAAATTCAGTACCAAACGGAACAACACTAACTGAAATCGTAATTCAAGACACAAATTTAAACCACATTCGTGAGACAAAATCTTAATAATCAAGCACGATAAAAAAATCTCAGTTGGAAAGATTTAAATCAAAACTAGAGAACAAACTCAGTTTTGCGTTTCTTTAATTTTGCGAAAGAGTCTATGACTATATATATATATCAAAAGTGTACTCTTTTATAGAGTTTATTCCAAGCTTTCGTAAATTTTATTTACATCTTCAGGGAACTACAAAGAATTATTATGTCAATTATACATTTTGATGTTATTAAAATTTTACTTACAACTATAGTGAGGTTAGTTGACATGTTCTTAGTTCTTTGGATAGTGACATTACAGCTTAAAATCGTAAATAATAAGGAAAAAAGACTTTACGAATATAAATAACAGAAAATTTTGAAATTTCAGTCGAAAAACAAAAGACTTGTTGATTGTATCCAAGGGACACAAATCAGTTGTCAATAGAAAAGAAATCTGTAATTTTCAAGTCAATGTTACCAACTGTAATCTTGTACCAACTGTAATCTTGTACCAACTGTAATCTTGTACCAACTGTTGAAATATACGACTGTTGTTTTGTAAGTTAGGAAAAAATTACATTTCCAATTGAGTAGTTATGGAGATATTATTATTCATATGGAGAGTGTGGTCTAACGACAATAAGAAGGAATAAATCTCACTCAAATGATTTATATCAGTTCTTTTATTCATACATTTTTTGTCTTGAGATATGAATGCCATTTCCAAAAAAGTTCTCTTAGTCATATGTGTCTCTTTAGCTAATATTTTAGTTGAGTTATAATTTATTCGATGGTCAAATTTGTTTACATGATCAGCAAGAGCACATCTTTCAGGATGAAGTCTACAATCACTTTTATGTGAGGAAATTCTACTTTTCAGGCATCTAGAAGTCTGGTCAATATAATTTTTATCACAGTCCTGACAAGGAATGCTATATACTACATTTGAAGTGGAAGTTAATGGAATTTTATCCTTCACTTTTGAATAAATTAATCTTATTGGTAAAATAGTTTTATTTGCTATTTTGACATTACATACTGAATGAAAGAGCCTGGACAATCTTGGTGTAATATCTTTTATGTATGGAAGTGAAGTGAATGTAGGAATTGTAGGATTTGTAGGATTAGTATTAGCAACATTGCCATTAATGGATATGTCCAGATTGTTAGATATAATATCTGTTTCAATATTTAATGGTGTGCTGAACAGACTACTTCTCAGTAATTTTGGTGGATAAGCATTGTCTGAAAAGAGTTTGAAAAGAATATCTAGGTTTTTTTTATGAAAGGATCTATCTGAGATTTTGAGTACTCTAGCTTTCATCTGTTTCACAGCTACACTACAGGGAAAAGTTAGCAAAAGTTGTAAAATTAATTTCACCTATGGAAATAATCCTGAATTACATGATTTGTACAAATCCAGTGTACTCAAATCCAGGTTTTCATTTTTATATTTATTTTGCCACAATTTTATCTCTGATTCTATTTTTAAGTTTAACATGGCGGAATTTTCATCACCATCATCAGATAAAATGTTTTCGAGACATGAAATCAGTTGACTGTAGCATCCTCTTTAACTTTTGAAAAATCGTTTTTTGTAAATGTGTTTGGCAGAACTATATTCAAATTAGGTATATTAAAAAAATCAGTATCAAATCTATTCTCTAAATCATTTGGAATGTATATTGTAATTGTATAATAGTACTCTGCCTTGTCGTAATTAACATTTGCTCTATATGATTGTTTAGCAGTAGTTCTAGGAACAGTAACAGAAATATCTAATTTATTATGAATTTCTTCAATGTCTTTAAATATTAAAAAAATGAAATTTCAGCATTTTTTTGAATTCTCTTTGAAGTTTCTATGACATCCTGTACCATATTCGAAGCAGAAAGTTTATCTAAAGAGGTAGTTTGAAGAATATTAGATAAATTGATGCTGAATGACAAAACTGACGAGAGAGAAAAAACTGTCACAATAAAATTTGTCTGTAACATTAATGTTTTGAAACATTGTACTTTTCCCGACGACTCCGTATCCCTCCAACTAGATATCATATTTAAAGCTTCTACGATAGTAACAAAACATTTACAAAATTAAAAAAAAAAAATATTTATGTCGTTCTATCCATCTTGTTTCGCATAATTTGATAAGATGTGTATTGTTTAAAGACTTAAGTGTGAAGTTTCGCTTAGATGATTGACTGAAAAAATTCACAATTTCTTTCACTGTTCCTACAGTATTACGCACACTGGGAACCTGTGAAGTTTTTGATACAGACAAATTGAGTGCGCGATTGAAACAAGGAGATTTAATAGCATTTGATAACTGGGCTTTCAATTCAACAACGGCCCCTTTTTGATCTCCTATCATTTAATTGTAACCATCACTCCCTATGCCAACGCATTTTTTTAAATCAAGTCCAAAGTTTTGCAAAGCTTTCAAAACGGTTTTAGCCAAAACATTTCCCATTAAAATAGATTCAGAACTGGCATCATCATAATTTTCATGATGGCAATCTAAAAAAGATAAAAAGTCTTCATATACATTATCTTCATAAACATAACGTAAAACCAGAGACATTTGCGATACATGGGTCATGTCCGTGGTTTCATCAAAAGTCACACTATAATAACGCGTTCCTTTTACTCTAGATATGATAACACTGGAAATCTGGTTTCCTATTATACAAATCAGCTCATTCTGCGCTGTTTGCGGATATATGTAGCCTGTGAATTAGCTGTAGTTAGATGCTTTTTGAGTACTGTATCCCCTCGATTGACACAGAACTGTAAGTTTCCGTAATTCACAGGTGACTCATCTAAGTTGTCGCTCGCATATTTTGGCGGGTTTTCTTCTAAATTTCCTCTTAAATGAAACTTTTCGTCTCGTTTCCCTCTGAGAGGAATATCTTGTGTACCTAGAAAAATTATGGCTTGTATGATCGGTCTCAATCGTTCTCTGTTTTCAGCAATTTGATTTTTTCTCGTGCCGTCCAGCAGGTTGATTATTTCTTTATCTGGTTTAATAAAAGTGTCCATAAATCTGTAGGCAAAAGTAATGGCTCTTTTATGGTACCGATTCTTTTCATGTAAACACAAATCTCCATCTTTCCCTTTGTATGCCTATTTAACGGAGTCTTTACAAGTCTCTGCAAAGGGGTTTCATTGTGAATTCCGCCATAATTTGCAAACAAAAAGCAGTATATACAAAACAAACCCTGTAATTTTTCAGAGTACACTAGCCATGAGAAATCGTCAAAATGTTTTGATGAAAGATAACACTTACGACCTTATTATTTTTTTAATGTTCACTATATGAAAATTTAAAGGTCTTTTCTGGCCTCCATGCATTTTTCAGAATACTTAATTTTTCAGTGTCTGAAATATTTTTATTTAAATAATAGCCGATTTCATTTTCAGTTACCAACATTGGAATTTGGCCATCTCCCTCATCTTTACAAATTGAAATAACATTTGGACTATGTTCCGTTGTTGTAGACGTAGATGTAGATGGTTGGGACTCAGGATCGTCAGGATCGCGATAATTGGGCTACACCCTAGATTTTGTTGTAAAGAATGTCAATAATGTGTTACTTTGGGATGGTCTCTTATGCATTTTTGTAGTAATATTCTGAAAGAATAAAACTTGTAACGTAAAAGCGCAAAATGAACTGACATTACATTTATCACTCACCTGACACCTGATACTTATTACTGATTCTATGTCAGGGTTTCTCTGGTTTTCTGCATCAAAAATACACTATAATGTCTATAATACATATATGTTCGTTAAATAGTAAATAATTGAGACTCCGGAAATTTTTTTGTACAACACAGTAAACGAATACAGAAATTTACAGATACTGTAAACAACAGGACGCGCGCTGGAATCGTTGAGCGTTGAAATATAATCAAAGGCGTGGAAAATACCACTTCACCTGACGACGGCCTTCACACGACTAAGAGACAAGAGTAGTAAGACTGGTAGGACAAATCAAACGCGTCATCCGCCGTCATCGTCAAAGCATAGAGCGAAGCTCGGGCGAGGGCGGACGGTCACAAAAAAAAATTTTTATGCAATTCGCGACGATTTATGGAATTCGGCTTGCTTTAGGTATAAAGTAGAAACAAGGATTTTTTTTTCAATTATCACAGAACTTTTTTGTTATGTATCAAATCAGTATGGGGGGGGGTAATTACCCCTATTACCCCTCTATAGATCTGCCTTTGGCCCTGAGCAGACGAAGTGAACCAAGGACAACGATTTTCTGCATTCGTCTGTCTGAGATCTCCGCGATCTTACGACAACCCTATATAATTTTGAGGTTCAAGAGTAGTGTAATCGACTTAAACAACTTACTGGTTACTAGGCCCGAGTAATGCCCAGCCCTGTACGGATCAGACGAAGTCAACCAAATATAACGACTTCTGCATTCGTCGGGCTGAGATCTGCGCCATCTTACGACAACACTGTATAATTTTGAGGTTCAAGAGTAGCCGATACATCATACTTCCGAAGACCACTGTAATAGAATTTTCAATCCCAACATAGTGGTAGATTGTGAATTAGTAAATCCACGAATCAATCAGAAAAATGAAAAGGTCAAATCAACATTATTGAAAAGAAAAGAAGTGGCAAGATTACATTATTTTTAACAAGCTATATTGAAGTAGTGACGCATTGAAGTACCTTGAGTATAATTTTAGCGTCAAATCCAATTCCTCTTCTAAGGCTCCATTGAATATGAAACTTGAGAATTACGACAAAGCAACTGAAACAAAAGAAGAAAGAGATCGAATGCTAATAAAGATCAAATGTTCGACGTCAGTATTCAGTGAGTTGCTCTGTCTTTATATTCTTGTGTTTGTTTCATAGTCATTGAATGCATTATTTCCGAATTGGTGCTTGCATTGCTCAAAGACGGAGTGCATAAATTAATAGATCCCTTGGCGACAAATTACGCGAAACCAAAACAGCATGAATGAACATCGTCTACGTAACCTTCTCAGACAGTATTCTAAAATTAACATACAAGGTTGTGCATACATGTAAGTCAAGGGTTCCAGAATAACTTAAAATCGTTAGTGGCACATTGGAGTAACGAAGGAATCGGAATGACAAATATTTTTAACCATACTATAATTGATTAGTTCTTCAATGAATCATTAATTAATTTTTCAATTCCTTTGAAATTCGTTACTATGTAGGTACATTTTGTAGATTATCTTTACGTTGACGAAGTTATTTTGGAAGTGTTTCCAAAAATACGACGAACATCAAACCGCAGAAAAGAAATAGTAATAGATTATATACTATGACGAGATCATTTTTCCACTGAATTAATGTGTGACAAATATTGAAATGATTGAATTAAAATTTTTCTGTCAAGTTGAAATTTTTGGTTCTTAGGGCTAGCAAATCCCTCACACGTAATGAAGATTCAATTCAATATGTAAGTACACCATCATAAACAATTAATTCTATATGTTGTTTATTGTTATGGTATGAAAGACCCAGACGCCATTTCGTTGGCATTTTTGTTGATTGAATGAATTTGATTAATCATTAAGCAAAATTCTTCTAACTTGAAACATTGAACCAACATCACTGAATTTCTGCAGAAAAAAGCTCATGGTGAACGAAACCGACTTACCTCAAATTCAGCTATTATTCAAAATGATAACAAACCAAACTGTTAGTATCCTGAACCGTGAGAAATGATGATAATAGTACTCCTCCATAAAAAAGTGTACCCAAAGGCATAGCATGTGGTGATAAAGGGTAACTACACATTAGAAGTAACCTCAAGTAAAAAGTTTTATAGTAGGTATAATAATAATAATAATAATTGTTGGGAGGCATGAGCGACGTGTTCAAAAGATGGAAGCTAAGATCAAGTTGGCGAGACAACACGCGTCTCGTATCCAGTGTGTGGTGGACTACATGTCGGCTAATAGGCCATTCACGCCGGCAGTGCGGCGAATTGCTGCAAAGCTAAGACAAGCTCACCACACATTGAATCAAGGCGTGCTGTTTACCATAAAACAGCACTGTCTTGATAGAATACGAATGCTAGTGGCTGCAAAGGAGTCACTAGTGAGGCAGGCGAGAAGTATCGCGGAAAACAAACTTCCGCGATAAACCTTCCCGCTTATTCCAACAGCCTCCACGTGTTGTCGATAACCCGCCGGCTGCTGATCGGGTAGAAACCTTCTGGAAGAACATCTATGAGTTTCCGCAACCACTCAACGTAGACACTCCAGCCCTAGCGCAGTTCGAAGCTTAATGCAGGACGCTTCGGCAGCCTGTGCACAATGATCTGCACAATCCGATAACCACGGAAGAAGTTCGAAGGGCCCTAAAAGGTTCTAAGAATTTCGCTGCTCCAGGCCCTGATGGGTTGAATAACTGTTGGTGGAAAAAGCTTCCAACAACCCACCGCCATCTGGCTAGAGTTTTTAATTCATGGCTAGGTGGGGAGCAGCAGATTCTGGGGTGGTTTGTCGAAGGGCGAACCGTGCTCATCCCCAAAAATGGAGATTTGTCTAATCCAAAGAATTACAGGCCGATAACATGCTTGAATGCGTGTTATAAGGTGTTTACACGCATCTCATACACACGCATTCTCTCCGCAGTTGATCCGGTGTACGAACGAATATATGAGCAAAGAGGGTCAACGAAAGGGGTCGCCGGCTGCAAGGAGAACCTGCTCATCGAAAGATGTATCACGCAGGACTCCGTGCAGTATAAGCGTAACCTTTCGATGGCCTGGATCGATTACCAAAAGGCATTTGATACAACATCGCATGAGTTAATCATGCATTTGCTCAGATGTCTTGAGGTACCCGATCAAATAGTGGAATGCATTGGACAACTGATGCCACTGTGGAAGACTCGCTTCACCATAAGATCTGGTAGAGACTCAGTCCAAACAGAGCAGGTCATCATTAGAAGATGCGTGTTTCATGGAGACTCCCTCAGCCCTCTTCTCTTCTGCATCTCACTATTGCCATTGTCCGTTGTATTCAGGAATACCCGTGGGTACAACTGCGGCACACCCAGCAACCGGAGGCACAAAGTCACCCATCTGTTTTACATGGATGACGTCAAATTATAGGGACTGTAAAGTCATCAGGAGTTCAGATCCCCTTCTATGCATGGTCCGCGATCATGAAAAAGCAGGGATTGGAGCATTTCTTTCCATGGCAGCAGCCCGTGCGGCCGATGAACTCGGTCTCGTATTCAACACTGAACGGGCTAACCCAAACTCTGTCACCGAGTTGGGACCCGTTCAGCAAGAAGCTCACATAAAAGCTGCGGAGGCAGAGGTCCTGCTACAGCTACATATGGATAAGCCAATGCATGGTGTCTTCTTTCACAACATCGAAGACCTTGGCTTATCCAAAAGCTAGACCTTTGCTTTCCTCAGGTCGAGTGAGCTAAAGTCGGAGACCGAGGGATTCATAATGGCCTGCCAGGATGGTGTCTTCAACACCCTTGTCTACCGTAGTCGCGTGATGGGTATAGACGTCCCTGACACCCGATGCAGGGCTTGTCGTGGGGCACCTGAGACCGTAATGCATTTGCTATCAGCATGCCCATCTTATATGGTCTCAGCCTATATCCACAGGCATAACGCGGCGCTACAAGTGTTGTACTACCATCTACGACACTCGTACGTTAAAGGCGAGACACCGGTGTTGCCTTATGTTCCGGAGGATATTGAGTCCGTGGTGGAGAATGAGAGGTGCCGAATCTATTGGAACTACTCATTCCCCACCCTTAGGCAAATACTAGCCAATAAGACTGATGTTGTCCTCCTCGACCACCAAAGTAGAACGATATTCATCATGGAGTTTTCCGCTCCAGGCGAAATGAATATCGTTCGAAAAGAGGAGGAAAAACGGACTTAAAATCTTCTCTTTGAACTCCGCAGGTTGTATCCGGGCCATTCTGTCAAAATGATGGTTCTGATTATAGGAGTCCTTGGTGGAATTATGGACACACTGCTCTCTAAGTTGAAGATAATACCGGCTTGCCGCGATATGGCAGAATTCTTAGCAGCACGAATGCAGAAGGCCGTTATCCTTGGTTCGCTTCGTCTACTCAGGGCACACGATTTTCGGACCCAATAGTCACTTACTCTACGGAAGTATGGAGTGGTTATTGGGGTTAACGACGCCAGCGCGCCCTCCGGATGTATCGGAGCACCGTAGACAGGGCCTGACTGGTACATTCCTAACAGGGAAAAAAAAAATAATAACAATAATAATGATAATAATAATAATAATAAATGGTCTTTATTTTTCCTGGCGGAGTTTAGCTGAGCTATTCTTCCACTTAAATTTTAGATATTTTACTTAAATACTTTTTCAAATCTAGAGTGTTGGAAATCAATCGAATTTCAACAGATTGTGAATCCACACTTCAAGTGTGATACGTACTCCACAATAGAGTTGAAAACGTGAAATGTGCTCTGAATAAAAGTCACAGACCTCACAAAATAAATCGATATAAGATGGCCGTTCTTCCAATGAATTCAAAATAGAACCGCTCCCATGGCTAACATAAATCTCCACTTTGAGTTGTTGGATCTGATTTTCAATTGTCTATACGTTTCTAATGAGAGGAATAATAATTATGATAATAATAAAAATAGTAAGCTCACGTCAAAGCTGCGGAGACAGAGCCAGAGCGGAGATGAGTCAATGCATGGTGTCTTCTTCAACAAGATCGTAGACCTTTGCTTATTCAAAAGCTTGACCCTTGACTTCCTCAGGTCGAGTGAGCTAAAGTCGGAGACCAAGGAATTCTTAATGGCCTGCCAGGATAGTGTCTTCAACACCCTTGTCTACCGTAGTCGCGTGATGGGAATAGACGTCCCTGACACCCGCTGTAGGGCGTGTCGTGAGGCACCTGAGACCGTGATGAATCTTCTATCAGCATGCCCAGCTTATGCGTTCTCAGCCTATATTCACAGGCATAACGCGGCGCTACGACTGTTGTACTAGCATCTACGACAATCGTACGGTATAGAAGAGACACCGGTGTTGCCTTATGTTCCGGGGGAGAATGCCGAATCTATTGGAACTACTAATTCCTCACCCTCAAGCAATTACAAGCCAATAAGCCTGATGTTGTCCACCAAAGTAAAACGATTTTCGTCATGGAGTTTTCTGCTCCAGGCGAAATGAATATAGTTATAAAAGAGGAGGAAAAACGGACAAAATATCGAGATCTTCTCTTTGAACTCCGCACATTGTACCTGGACCATTCTGTCAAAATGGTGATTCTGGTTATAGGAGTCCTTGGTGGAATGATGGACACACTGCTCTCCAACTTGAAGATAATACCGGCTTGCGGTAATATGGCAGAAATCTCAGCAGCACGAATGCAGAAGGTCGTTATCCTTGGTTCGCTCCTTCTAGTCAGAGCACATGATTCTTGGTCCCAATAGTCACTTACCCTACGAACGTATAGGAAGTGGTTATTGAGTTAAACGACACCAGCGTGACCTCCGGATGTATCGGAGCACCGGAGAGAGGGCCTGACTGGTACATTCCTTACGGGGAAAAATGATGATAATATTAATAAAATAATAAAAATAATAATAATAATAATGTCAGCATGTCCGGCATATTCGGTCTCAGCCTATATCCCCAGACATAACGCGGCTCTACGAGTGTTAAATTACCATTCACGACACTCGTACGGTATAGATGAGACACCTGTGTTGCCTTACGCTCCGGGGGATATTGAGTCCGTGGTGGAGAATGAGAAGTGCCGGATCTACTGGAACTACTCATTTCCCACTCTCAGGCAAATAAAGGCCGATAAGCCCGATGTAGTACTCCTCGACCATGGAAGTAAGACGATTTTCGTAATTGAGTTGTCGGCTCATGGCGAAACGACTATTGTCCAAAAAGAGGGAGAGAATATCGAGAATTACTCTTCAAACTCCGCAGGCTCTACCCAGACCATCTGTAAAAATGGTTGCTCTGATAATAGGGTCCCTTGGCTGTGTGATGAACTCATTACTATCGAACATGAAAATCATACCGGCATATCGCAAGTTGTCAGAAATCATAGCCGGAAGAATGCAGAAAGCTTTCATCCTTGGTTCATTACGTCTGCTAAGGGCACACGATTCCTGGACCCAATACCTGCTTACCCCATAGTTGTGGGAGTGGTTATTGGGGTGATGATATTGCCAATGCGCCTTCCGAATGTATCGGAGCATCGGAGATAGGGCCCTACTGAAGAATTTTGATTCGATCTGAATAATAATAGTAATAGACGAGACACCGGTATTGCCTTATGTTCCGGGGGATATTGAGTCCGTTGTGGAGAATGAGAGGTGCCGAATCGATTGGAACTCCTCATTCCCCACCCTCAGGCAAATACAAGCCAATAAGCCTGATGTTGTCCTCCTCGACCACCAAAGTGAAACGATATTCGTAGTGGAGTTTTCCGCCTTCACTTGTGGTTGCAAGAAAAGAGAAAAATAGGAAAGGAAAGAGAAGAGAGAAAAAAGATAACCTGATAAGTGACATTTTATCCATTTCTATTTGTTTTGTGTGGATTGACTCGAATTTAATGAATTATGCAGGGGAATATCCTGATGGATCCTTAAATATTCAGAAATGGAAATACTTAAACAGGGAAATAACCTGATAAGTGGCATCGAAACATGGAAAAAAACCTGATATGTCCATAATTCCAATGTTGGTACTAAATTTGTTAGATGACACTAATCAGGTTCTTCCCCTGGACCCTTCAATTGATATGCATTTAGTTTATAGTCCATAATAATGATGACTGAAAAAATAGATAAATAACATAACCGTCATTTACTATCTCACTAACAATGTTTTCACTGGCAAGTATAGAAAAGGATGAAGAAAATCTTAGAATTGAACATAAAAACCATTTTCTATTATTTTGCAGTACTCCACAATCCTAATATTTTTGATGGTTATTCAATGTAACCTAGAGGTTGACTTTAAAATAAAATGGAGCTGAAGTAAGGATAAACAATGAAAGAAGGAAGAGAGTGAGGAAGTCTTACAAATAAAAAAAAATAAGTATCTCAGAAAAAAAGAAAATAGTTTTATAGAATCTCACGTCATAATTGTCTTATTAAGTAATTACTATTTGAATCGATGAATATGTGTTAGTTTTTTCGGGGTATACTAAGTAAAAATTTTTTTGTATGGCTTTTAAATATTTCTATTGTATTTTCTTATCCCATCTTCCAATGTGCTATATAATTTGGGTCCTAGGTAAGTGTGGCATCTTCGTGAAATGTTTTTTTCTGGTTTTGGTATCTTGAGAGAGTTTGTTTTGTTTCTTGTATTGTGTACGTGTGATATTTGGATTGAGACTTTTTTGTTTTTGTGTTAGTACATGGGAAGACTGTGACAGAATAATTGACGAATATCTGGTACTTTGGTCTCGGTGTACAGCATGTCAGATGAAAATGGTCTTGTTTTTTTTTTGTAAGTAATTTGTAATTTTCAACAGAAATTTCTGTACCTATAGTCTCAAGATTCCGTACCAGGGTTTCACTTGCCCCTCCTCAAGCTATTATTCCATATGATGAATGGGATTCTGCTAGTGAGTGCTAAATTATTTTTATTTGTCCACTTCCAGGATATTAGACAGATATTTAAACTTGTACAGTAAGTAACTCAGTTTTTTTATGACATTATTTATATGTGTTTTCCACTTCAAGTGACTGTCTGAAAACACCCCTTAATGTTTAATATTTTTGTATATGAAATTTCGACTTGGAAAGTATTAGGCAAGAATGTAAGCTTATTATATACTGACAAATTTATTTAATACGATGTGAATGAAATAAAAAAAGTTTTGTCGAAGTTGATTGTTAGTAACTTTGTATCAAATCAATGCATAATTCTAGGAAAATCTCTCTCAACCTTTGCTTTCAGGCCTTCCCAGGATGTAGCACTGTAATGAACAGCGGTATCGTCAGCAAATGTTGAAATTTCTTCTTCGGTTTCTAGCATATATGAGTCATTCAAATAGATGATGAATAATATTGGCCCCAGAACCGTCCCTTGGCGTACTCCATATTTTATTTAAAAAGGGTCACTATGAGTTTCCCCTATTTTCAATCATTGCTTTCTATTCGATAAGTAGCTCTTCATAATGTTGTATGAGATCCCTCTGAAACCAATGTTTTCCAAGGAGTGGAGTAATTGACTATGGCTAACAGTGTCAAATGCCTTTGACAGGTCTACAGAGATGCTGAGTGACGTTTTTTTTTCCATCCACTGTCTTATTTATTTTTGCAACAAGTTCAGACATCGCATCATTTGTAGATCTATGTGTTCCTGAAACCCGAATTGTTTGTCTGATAACACCCTATATTTAGTAAAGTATTTCATAATTCTATTTTTTTAAAGCTTCTCAAATATTTTAGCAAGGTTTGTAATCAATTATACCGGTCTATAATTTGTTACCTCTATCATATCTCCTTTTTTGAACTGTGGCTTGATAATGGCTTTCTCAAACACTGTTGGATATTTACCTTTTCTGAACAACCTATTAATAACACAAGCCAAAGGAGCTGAAATGTATTCTGAAATATATTTCAATGTTTTTACTCTGATATTGTGGTATCCGGGAGCTTTGTTATTTTTGAGACTCTAATCACTTTTTTCACCTCAGCAATACTTGTGTCTTCTAAAAAGAAAGAATTTTTCAAAATACTTTGTTTCTGTTTTTGTATTGAGAAATCTTTTCGATATGAGATGATTTTCTCCGGTAATTTTTCTCCCACATTCGTGAAGAAATGACAAAAGGTGATTGCCATATCTTTTTTATCATTTGTGAAGTGTCCGTCTTTTTTTGTATCGGTTCCATGTCATTTCTTTTCATACCAGCGGTTATCTCATTCATATGTTCCCAAAGATTTTGAGTTTTCATTTTATTTTTCATACAATATATATCAGATGTAGTTCAATGTCCAGCGTGGCTTTTGCCAGGGAAGTAGTTGTTTTCTGTTAGATATTACAAAAAAGTAATTTCAATTTTATCGTAGGGTTTTTCCATTTCCAGAGGAGTCATGTATTGATTAAATTTTCAATTGAGAATGTTTCTCTTTAAAACATGAATCCCTTCCAAGAGAGGTTATCTTGTACGACGGAAAACAGCGACTAAATTCCAACTTTCAGTCGCAGATGATTCAACAACTGATTTTATGAACATCCTGTTCATATTTTCAATGAAATCGTAATGATGTTGTTTAACCATCTGTTTCAAGTACTGTTTCGTTTGTCAAATGGCCATCAAGTCACAGTTTTCACATGGTATCTGATGAGTTATGTTGGTATTATTCCTCAATGGTGTCTCTCTTTTGATTTGGAATGAATGTAATTTTTTTGAGTCTTCGTATTGTATTGTGCTATTTTTGAATTGTTTGTACTCAAACGTTTTCTTAGCCTCTCGGAAAGACCTGTTATATTGGGAATCTTGAAAAATTTGCGGGAATTAGTATTACGGGAAAAGGTACTCAATGTTTTATTACTCTCAGTAGGTTTTATACTCAAAATACTATTAACTATAAAGATGGGATAACCATTGGTAAATAATTTTTTTTTCGTTTCTTCAGATTGAATTCCTCATGACTTAGTTTGTAAATTTCATCTCTGTATCGTTTTATGATGTTGGTCTTTTGATGAAGGGGATGAGCTGAAATGACGTATTGAAATCTGTTAGAGCTACGAGATTTTTTGTATAAATCAGTGATTAAATATTTACAGATCGACAAGCGTAAGGATGCCTCTGAGATGCGCAAACGATAGAAAGCGTGAGTAGATGTGCGACAAAGATCGACTACTGTTTAATAAGGAAGAGCGATTGAGCTCCTGCCCCACTCCAGGGTTTTGTCTACTGCGCAACCAATTCTCGGAGGCATGCTTACGTTTGTCGATCAGTACCTTCTCTAATTTATAAAATATCCAAAAAAGAAATAGTGTTATTATTCTCCACTTCCATTTTAAATGTCAACTCGGAAATTACGTTATTGAATGTGTTAGGAGCGGTATCTTTTTCGGATCTTGGGATAGCTAACAAAGTATCATCTACGTATACATATAAGAACTGAATATCAAATGGAGATATTGCAAGTGCTTCTTTGATGATATGGTCCATCACCAGGTCAGCCAAAATGAGGCTAATTAGATCTCCCATTGGTGTACCTATGATGTGACTATAAATATTTTCATTGTGAGTGAAGCAACTGATTTTCAAGCACTGTGATATTAGATTTTCAAAAGTAAATTATTTTGTCTATCGACGTAAGACTAATTTTTTTTTATCTTTCAATCACCATGTCAAATATCAGTTTATGTGAACTATCGGTGAATAATGATGTAATATGATATAATGAAATTATTTTGATTTTCTTGACAACTTCAGAGAGTTTTTCACGTTATGGTCAAAGGTAGGGATGATATTTTTTCAAATATCATTCAAACATTTTCGAAGTTTGGAGCCTGGGGAATTTATACTTGGAATAATGGGTCTTAGGGGCCTTCCATTTTTATGAACCTTGAGAAGACCATATACAGGATAATTCAAAAGTACTTTGACGAACTTCAGGAGGTGATTCATCACAATATTCTAATATGAATTGTCCAAATAAATTTTTGTCCGGAAACGCTTCGTTTCCAAGATAGATTATTTTTATTTTTCATTTTTTTTGTTTTGAATAACTTTCGAAATACTTACCTTGATTAAACGAAAATTGATATTGAGAGATTTTTTGAGGTGTCGAATTCGAACCTGATGTTATTATTGCTCCTACTCGTAGGAAGCGCCACATACACTCCTTTTTCTTTTCGAAGATTCATAACTTTTTTTAGCGTCCTTTAAGCACATTTTTCAGTAACAAAATCGATTTCTCTATCTTATCTACGTAAGAAAGCTACCTCTGTTGGAAGTCGCTAAAAGCAACCGTTTTCTAGATATTTGGAAAAAGTCAAGTCGATTATTTGATAATCGATGCATGTTGACGTTATTACCATTATTTTGAATTCTTCACAAGATCGCTTAGGAAATGAGTTTGACGTTTAAGTGAGTAGTTTTGGATTTTGTAGGGGGCGTCACCTATTCTATTACTTTTCACTAGTTTGAAGAGATCATTACTTTTGGGTACGTCTCTGTATGACATCCTTAAGCGAACTGGTTATTTTTGTTTCAAGGGTGCAAAACCAGTATTTGTTTTACTTAAATTTACAAGAAATACCAACATTCTGTTTCAAGAAATTTTAAATAAGCAGAATAAAATAAAATGAAGAATACAAAATTGTATCCACCTTCTACTCATTGAATCTCGGACCCGCTCAAGAATTATTGATGTGTTTCTTATTGTTTCACAGGTGTCTACTATTCGGTTTCTCAGATCTTCCTCGTTCGCTACTGGAGTATTGTGAACTAGTGACTTTAAGTGTCCCCAAAAATAAAAATCTAACGCCTTTAGATCTAGAGACCTTGGTACCTACGCCTGGGTATGTTTTTCTATACCCCAACTGATCCATCAATTTGGATAGACAGAGTTGAGAAATTCCCTGGTTACAACTCTGACATGGATCGGAGCCCCATCATGCATAAACCACATGCAGAAACGAATTTCTTATGGTACATTCTGAAGTAGTCCTGGCAGTTCATTTTCTAATAAAGGTACTCGCTCACTTGTACACTTTTTGTATTGCGCAATCTGAAAAATGGCGCCATTCTGACATTGCAAGGTGAGACCATCGTTGCAACTTCAAAAGTTGCGCAACAATCAAAACTTCACTACATTTTTTCAACTTGCGTACACTTGAGAAATTGCAGTGTGTGAACGGCCAAAAGGAATAATATTGCGCAACCTACAAATGGACCGACAAGTTGGTTAAATAATGTGTCGCAATATTATGTCTAGTGCAACTTTGATGTGTTGATGTTTTGAGGTTAATAAAATGAAAGACGTTTTTAAATGAGAAAACTTTATACTAGTAAACTCTAGTAATAATAATTAATATTGAAAATTATGGATCGCAAGAAAATCAAGTGGAAGTCCGAGGACACTTTACATTTAATTAGTTTAATAGAAGATAATCAGTGCTTATGGAATGTGAAATTGGCTGACTTTAAAGATCGCGTAAAAAGAGAGAAGGCAGTATGTAACATTGCTGCTGAGCTAAAAATTTCGACTGAGGAAGTTAAAAAGAAAATTCATAGCTTACGAACACAGTATACGAACGAGCGTTCTAAAATGAAAAAGATGAAAAGCGGAGATGGTACAATTGATCGTTATAAGACTAAATGGGAGTTTTACAGCGCTTTACAATTTATGTTTCAACACAGTTCAACAAATGAAACAATTGATTCCATGGTAAGTATACAAATTTGTTGGGTTTCATAGCACTATATGTAACCAAGATATTTACGTTTCCATAGAAAATATTGATATATGTTTTAAATATTTATCTTTTACATATTTAATTTGACTTACTATCATGCAATATTTTATAATAAGAGCTTCAAAATTTTTTCAAAACTGAGAAAATATGAAAATGAGTACTTTTTAGTGATTCTAGAAAGTTTTAAATATTCGTGGTTACATATAGTGGTATAGACCCAGTTATTGTACTTAATACTTTAAATGCTAGTTAATATGGATACATTTTTAATTTTGCTATATTTAAATGTAATTTACTTGCCATGGAACTTCTCCTTCCCTACAAAAATAATTTTTAAGCTCCTCGCGTACATTTTTTGCTGCTGGGCCTATACCTCTTGGTATCCTTGCTGAAGGTACGAAATTCTGGTTATTGTCTTCGTTTCGCCAATTACCTCTTGTGATTGTACCATCTTCATTCTCCACGTCAAAAGTACCTTGAGGTGCATACAATTTTGCTGATTCTTTACGTGACATGATAAAATTATGCAGGGTAGCAATTGCACATACGATAATTTTCATCTTTTTTGGACACAGTTCTACACTTCTTCTTAGGATTCGGAACCGAGCAGAACATATTCCAAAAACGTTTTCTATAATCCTTCTCGCACGTGACAAACGATAATTGAATATCCTTTCTTGAATGCTCTGATTTTTAAAAGCAAACGGTTTTATAATATGTGGCTCTAATGCAAACGCATCATCTGCTACGATAACGAATGGTACTGGAGTATTTCTTCCCGGTAAAGGTCGTGCATTTGGTATATTCAGTAGGTTATTTGCAACCGCACCTGCAAGTGAACAGTTGCTGTAAACTCCACCATCTGAGTCACGTCCTGGTGAACCAACATTGATATAGGTAAAATTATAATTGGCGTCAGCTAAAGCCATAAGAACAATGCTATGAGTACTTTTGTAATTAAAATACAAGCTATCACAATTCGGTGGTGCTTTAATACTTATGTGTTTTCCGTCTAGGGCCCCAATGCAGTTAGGAAAATTCCATTTGATGTTGAAATCATCTGCTATTTTCATCCATTCGTCTTCAGCATTTGGCAGCTAAAATATAAATTAATTGGCAACTTAATTTAAAATACTTAAAATTACAATCATATCTTAAAATTATTTTATAGAAAAAAAAAATTCATTTTAAGATGATCACACAGACTTTAATAATTAGCGTCATTAATTTTCATAGGGCACTACAGAGACTGCTACAATCGATGATGAGTTACAAGACGTCAGCGAAGCTGGGAATGAAGACATCGAAACCGAAAATGAAGACGATATATCTAACAAAGATGCAGAAATTGAAGATTCTCAGGAACTTCAAAGGCAACAGCCATCGCAATCAAGTCTACCATCGCCTTCATCTTCTCAAAAGCCTGACCATTCCCAGCAAAGAGGTTTAAAAAGAAAAAGAGGAAAAACTAATCAAAAAGGTACTGTGGATGCCCAAGAAGAAGCAACGATCGCCCATTGCCTTCAAGTTTTGAATGAACCAAAGCATGTTCCAGATGAATATTCGAAATTCGGCGAGCATGTAGCAAATGAACTAAGACTGCTAAAAGATGTGGAAGATGTACAATTTACTTTAAAAAGTTCAATTCTAAAAGCTATTTTGGAGGCCAATACTGCGGCACATGCTGCAAGAAAATATAAAAAACAGTCCTCTACATCTAAAACACCATCGCTTTCACCTAACTTGTCGAACCCTTCTTCTTTAGTAGTGCAAAATTTACAGCCAGAAAATGAACTGTTGTCTGGCAATGGACTTTATGATAATGCCCAGACCTATACAGTGCTCCTTACGCAGAATTTTTCCGATGCGAATCTCTCGACTGATAATGTATTAAACTAAATGCATATTTGGTGTTTGTATACTATATTTATAAAAAAATATAAGTATTTTGTACCTTTAAATAGTCATCCTTTAATACCTCGTAAATGGCTTTGCATACCGCTGGGATTATTTGGGAAAGAGTATTTGTCGGTATTCGAAACAGATACATGAGGGACTGGTAGCTATCACCTAAAATATTTTTTTTCTGATTTGGAGAATTATTAGGACTAAATAAGTAAATAATTTTTGTACATCTATTGGTACAGCAATACTTACCTGTTGCTAAATATCTTAGAGTTACGACAAGACGTTCAGCAGGTGTTATGGCTTTTCTCATAAACGTATCCTGTTTTCGTATTAGCGGGGTGATTTTTTCTAATAAATAATCAAAATCGTTACTGGACATTCGTATGAAATTTTTGTAGAATGCTTCGTCGCCAGTCCTTAATTCGTGTAACAAAGTATTTGCTGCTCCATATCGGTTACGGTTTTTAATCCATTCACGAACCCAAATTGTCCTTTTTTTACGGTTACTTTTTCGTCTTCTATTTTGTCGTCTTCGCAGCAATATAAGGGCTACGGTAGCAGCAGCTTTTCTTTGTTCATCAGAATACATTATCAAAATAGAACAGACAACACCAAAATTATACTTGTAGTATCAAAAAATAATTCAAAGTGTACAGAGCAACTTTTTAATGGCTAGTTATTATTTTACGGCAATAAAAAGTGGGTAACGTGTGAGTAGCCCTGCAACTATTGAAAATGTCTTTGCCATTTTTAAGTTGCGCAGTTCATTTATGTCGCAATTTAGAGAGCAATTTTGCTGCTGTGTGAACAGATCGAGCAATTGTGGAATGGCGCCAGAAAAACTTGCGCCACAAAAATGTACAAGTGTGCGAGTACCTTAAGTCTCTGTAAGTTGCGCCATTCAGTAGGAGCGGAAGAAAGAATTAAATAAAGACGGATCAAGTAATTAGCAATCATTGCCGCTCCTTCAGTTATAGAAAATTGATAGTGATAATGTCTTCCACTAACTGCGAGCGGATTTTCCATAGCCCAAACATGGTTGCTATGGAAGATTGTGATAGCATTTCGGGAGAAGTTTTCCTCGTCCGTAAGAGTAGGAATTGAGGATTTCTAGCCAATTTTCTCAAAAGCCGCTGACACACAGTAATGCATTGGGAAAGTCTAGTGGCAGAAAAGCTTTTACCCTTTGAATATGGGATGGAAAAAATTGTCGATCGTGGATAATTCTCCAAACTGTGATATATAATCCATTTTTTCAAAATGAGTGTTTTAAAACGGACAGAATCTTCAACAAAACGTTCAACTATAACATAATATGTGATAACCAAAACTACTTGCTCAAACGTCAATTTCATTTCCTAAGCAATCTTGTGAAAAATGCAAAATACTAACATCAACTTTCATCGATTATTAAATAATCGACTTGAAATTTTCAAGTTCAAATATCTAGAAAACGGTTCCTTACAAAGAGGGTAGCTTTTTTACGTAGACATAACAGAGGAATAAATTTTTTCACTGAAAAATGTGCTAGAAGTACGCTCAAAAAAGTTATTCGATACCTCAAAAAAACCCCAATACCAATATTCGTATAATTGAGGTTAGTATCCTGAAAGTTATTTGAAAAAAAAAACGAAAATAAAAAATGAAACTTGTAAAACATAACATAATTCATAAAATACCATGTATAGACTGTGAGTTGGTGTACATTGGACAAACTAAATAGTACTCCAATCAAAGGTGAAAACACCGTCATTATGATAGTGCTCCAAAAAATGAAAACAAATATAACAAAACAGTACTGAGCTTCCATATTTTTGAGATCAACCATCGTTTCGATTTCAATTCCACAAAAATTGTGGATTCAGAGAATTCAGAGCAGTGCTGGTAGAACGTTCGCCTCTGGAGCGAAGGGTCGAGGGTTCAAAGGCTCGCATGGTTATCGGTCTCGTGCATGGCATCACACGTTAAAAGGTAAGGGCTGCGTCTTCCCTAGCTCACACCAGTCTCTCAAAGACTTCATAGGGTTGCGCGTAGGGGTGCAATCGGTTGACGGAAATAATAATTTTAACAACAACAATCTGTAAAACAGAGACAGATCGCCAAACTTTGCGGTGTTCCAGAAAAGTGAGCTAGCTTGTAAGCGCAGTCTCACCGATGAAAAAATCCTAATTCACATCTCCAAAAACTACCCGATATATGTTTTCAACAGAATCAAATTGAAATTATTGGAATTAGTCCGCCATATTGGAGACGCCATAGTGAATTTGTATAAAATGAAACTGTTCGATTGAAGGAAATAATCATCTTGGAGAAACTTACCACATGTATCTGTCAGATATAGTTCAATTTTCGGTATAGTCCCAGTATTAGCCAGGAAAATAGTTGTTATTTTCACGGATATTTGCCTCATTTCACTTTTTGGAAATTGTTAGAGACAATGGTATTTTCTTCGACTTATGGATATAATTCATTTGCATTAATATACATTTGTCAGATTTTGCATTATAAATTGATCAGCTATGTTGAATTGGATTATAATTGAGTTACAAGATTTTATTGATAGACAGGAGTGGAACTCAAAAAAAAGCTTTTGATTAACAAAATTTTTTCCTATACCACAAAAATATTTTCAGTCCTAGATGCTAATTTCGATAAATGAGTTAACTTCAACAGTGGGAATACCGAACTAATTAGTTTAGTATTCCTACTGATGAAGGTAACTTGGCTATCGGAATGTGCATCTAGGAGTGAAAATACTCATGAGGTAATGGGGAAAATACTACTTGTTCTCATTGGATGACACCACAGGCGTACAGTTTTCCATTTTCAAATACATCGAATGTAAAAATTAACCGAATGCATTTACTTTACTTTTGAATCAAACAGGTCTGAAAACTGTTGTGAATGAATTTACCAATAAGTATTCTAGATTATCATTCAAAATATGCATTCTGAATGATTACATACCAGGTTATTGCTAAAAACTGATATATAAAAGGCCCGACGCTTGCTTCTTGCACTCATTTCGATTCATCTGTGCCTCACTTCCCGTCAGTTGATTATGATTTATAAGGCACAGATCCAACCGTTTCTGGAATACTGTTTCCATATTCATGGTGCAGCCCCAAACAACACAAACTTTTAGATTATGTCCAAGAGAAAAGCCATCCGTCTCGTCTGTGTTGCCGATCTTACAAGCTCACTGACTTCTCTGGAACATCACGAGTTTGTTGGCTGGGGATCTGTTTCTGTTTCACAGATAATTTCATGATACATAACCAGTAATTCCACCGTTAGCTATCCCATAGAGACTGACCCATCGAGGACAGTCTTCACATCCCTTTGTCATCACTTTGGAGACATGCCAAACATCTATCTCCCAGGGCTCGTTCTTTGAACAAACGGCAAAGCTTTGAAAGTCACTGACTCGGAAGGCGAAAAAAAAACAGTACCGATAATTCCATGAGAACAATGTCGATACTTCTTGACGGAAGACAATTAATCAAATAATTAAAAATGGATTACATAATCCACTCTTCTACCTTAACGTTTACAATGGGTGTAATCGTCAGTAAGTTTCTAAAAGAAAACAGCTACTGCCCTTACGACCGTAGAATTATGTATTTTAGATTCTTGGCAAAATTTTCTACAAGAACTACTTTGCAGTGCTGTTGTCTCAGGAACTCCCAACAGAAGCTGAAGCGGTCTTTCGGTTTAATTGGGAGAACCAGCCTTTGCTGAAGATTGGCAAGAACCATGAAACCGGTACGGACGTGTTCCCCCAATTAAATCAAAATATAACTTTGCCAATGATCCAACAGATATAATTCAACGGTCGTTGGGGATAGTAGTTGTTTCCTGTTAGAGACTTGCCGACGAATACACCTATTGTATAGGTTGAAGCGGAAGTGTTGATTATGTAATCCATTTTTAATTATTTTAGTACCAATAATAATAATACACTATTATTACTTTTGACCTTTCACGAAAACAACACAAAACTTAACTCAATTCCTGCGAAAAGAGTAATCCCTATCCAAAATAATCGAAACCGTATCTCTCATATCATTTTTCAGAACTGCGTGCCGCAGTAATTCGGTATATCTCGACGGAGGGAAGTACGTCCATATATATAGCTGGAGACGGAGGGAAGTACGTGTTACAATTACTCCATATATATATAGCTGGAGGGAACTACATGCAGCAAGTAACATAGCATGAAAGTGATATATGGTTGGAGGGAACTACGTGCAGCAAGCAACTCGGAAAAAGCGATACTAGCGCTGGTGGCAAATCGCTGAACTTAGTGACCGAATTCGAGGTTACATATCACTCAAAGTTACCTCCATGCGTTTTTTCGTATTTGGACCGATCTGACATAGTAGTACCCCGTAGTGAAATATTACGTTGGTTCGTAGTTACCTCCGAAATCGGAGGTAAGTCCGCTATATATGAGGGAAGTACGTTCACTATATATGTATTTTGGAGGTAACAGCGTAGGGTTCATAAGTATATATATTCCCAACATTCTGAAGAAAGAAGTGATATCAGTTTCTTTTCATTCAACACCATTTTGTTTTTACCTATCATTTTGTTAAAAAAAATTCGAAAATTGATATGGTTAGCTATTGAAAAATTATCAGTAAAACCTGATCGTATGACAGCTGCCAGAATGTTTTCATCAGAAAGATTTGATTTCATGAATATTTGATCAATACATGTTTTGGATTCCCCACATAACCTTTTATTTTTATTTATTGTTGATATAAAATCCATGCTCCCTAAAATATTTCAGTAATCAGGTACAAAATCTTCAGTGTTTAAATTATTTATATTTTTGTCTCCCGTAAAAATGTGAAAGTCCACGTTCCTTGGGCAATTTTTAAAAAAATATTCACTCAGATTATTGTCAAATTCTGTTATTTTTGTTGCTGATGATCTATACGTTGCTGTGATTAGAAATGTCTTTTTTTTTAAATTGATTTCAATCTGGAGTACCCTAATCTCGTTTGTTAATTTGAAAATTTCATAGGAGTATTCCAAGTCACTTCGTATGAAAGCAATTGTACCATCATTTTGATTGACTCTACTCTCATTGTAAATAACATGGTAACCCTCGATTTTGTCTGCCAAGTTTCTCATAGTATGATTATATCGAATCTGTAGTTAATATCACTTAGTATCACGTTTGTCTCATCAAAGTTTTTACTGACGCTACTAATGTTTGCATGATAAATCTGGAAATTCAAATCTTATTTTAATTTTTGTGTAAGTGTGATTTAATCGGACTCATTCTCAGCTAAATGTGTTTCAATAGTTTTGATAGAATAACCTCTAATATAACTGTCAATTTTCCTAAGATTTATTTTTGATGGAGATACAATAAAAAGCAGTATACATAAACAATTCAAAAACACTAATGTCTGTGAAAGAAGAACTGAACAATTTACGAGCGTACATTAAATATCTAATAGCGAAGTGGAAATGATAAGAAAGTACACATGAATGAAGTATTTTACTAATTCTGTAGTTTCCGGTGATTTCCGGTATTTCGAAGACTTCTGAGGGTTTCGCGTAAATCAGTTGACGGAATTAACAATTTTAACAACAACAAACAACAATTTCTGGTAATTGTTTTATGGAAAAAATCTGTGTTTTCCTCTTTTCTGTTTAATTTTTCAATCATTTTCTTGGATTCTTCTTTGGCGTTTACGATTCGTTTGGTGGATGTTGACTGATATAAGTCATCTACCTCCAGATTTTTTCTTCTTTATCCTGTTTTTTTCAACTAATGCTTCATAAGTGAATTCCTCTTCATTTATGAACAATTCATCACCAACAATTTTAGCTCTTAATTCATTTTCCTTAGCAACTTTTGAGTGCTCAATCAGTACATTTCTTCTTTCATGATCAGTTTTGATGTAGTCTTGAGAAATTGAAATTCCTAATTCTTTCTATTTTATGACGTGGTGTTTGATTTAGTTAAAATTGTTTTTTCCGTTAACCAGCTGTCGTCCTCTTACGACCGGCAGCCATTAGATGTCGAAACTTGTGCAAGCCAATGATTAACGAGGTCTTACCTTTTTAGGTGCGATTCCTAGCACTTTCTTGGGCAATCAAAAAAAAATTTGCAGTCGCCACGGTTTGAAACAATGTCGCTTCAACCACTTGGCTACCTGGCCCCTGGCCCTGATGTTCTGTAATATACACAATTTCCAATTCACCCCGAATATCCCTGAATATCCTATTCACAATGAAAGTTGAAAAGGATAGGGAACTGCCCTTCTTAGACGTTCTCATTTTTCGAAAAGAAGGACATTTTGGGCACAAGGTATATAGAATACCAACACACACTGATCGATACCTCCACAGTACCTCAAATCATCATCCGTGTCAAAAACAAGGTATTATCAAAACACTAGTAGACCGAGCCGAAAGAATATGTGAACCCGAATATTTGGAAGCGGAACTGAAACACTTGAAAAGCGCACATCTCTCAAATGGATATAAGGAAAGCAAAATTGATCGGTGTATAAAACGCAATAGAAAGAACTCTAGCGACAGTGGATCGAATGGCTGCCAGGAAAGTAAAGCCAGCAAAGTAAAGCATTCCTGCCGTATGTTCCTAGGGTCACAGATCGGATTGGCCGTATACTACGAAAGTATGATATCAAAGCCATATATAAACCTTCAAAGAAACTGAAGGATCACTTGAGATAGGCGAAGAATAAACGTGATGCACTAAGCTCATCTGGGGTGTACCGCATTCCATGCACCTGTGGCAACGTTTACATCGGAACCACGAAGCGATCTACAAATACCAGAATGAAGGAACACAAGGCTAATTGCCGGTTAGGACACTCAGAAAAATCCGCTGTCGTAGAACACGCGCTTAACAATAACAATCACAGAGTGAAGTTCGAAGAAACCCAAGTAATTGCCACAACACATGCATATTATCCAAGACTCTTCCGAGAAGCAATCGAAATCAAGAAACATCCCAACAACTTCAACAGAACTGAAGAAGGGTTACAATTGAACGGAGCATGGCTACCTGTTCACAAGAAAACGGTACTAACACCATACCAGGTAATTAATGAATCCGAAGGGGTACCCGACGCAGGTACAATGGCACCGGACGCAGGTGCGAGTACGTCGAACCATAAATACTGGCTGAGACAACGCATACCAAACAAGTAGTGTTCAGTGATCGAAGCTGTAAACATTTCTCTTGAAAATGCCAACCACTCGTGTTGGCGAAACGTCGAGATTTTCTCTAAATAAACGTCGGCCTAAAAACCTGAAAAACCATCATTCATTCAACGATGGCCGCGAAAGCCTTTCACAATTTGTAATACCCAATTTCAGTTGATAGTTGACAACAAGTTCAATTAATATCGGTCGTTTCATTTCTTATTTTTTTTTTCCAATTCTTTGAAAATCTCTAAAATTGCTTTCATTACCAGCTACTCATACGGTATGGTACACAATCTTCGAAGTTTCTCCCAATTCATCGTTGCCTTCTTCCACTCAGTAAATTACAAGGTTATATTTCTTGAGTTTCTTTCCGTATATTGTAGTCGGTTTTTCAATGATCAAACTTTCTCATCTAATTGTTTATTTTCTTATTTCAATATTTTGATCCCATTATTTACGTCTTTCCTCAAATCTGTCATTTCTTGTTTCATTTCCTTCAATAATTCTACAACATTTTGAAGTATTCATTTACTTTCCCTCTTATTCCTTTGGTGTATAAACGACTGAGTTTGAATTATTCTTATTGTGGTAATTTACAATTTCTATTTATTTGTATAGTTTGTGAATTCATCAGTAGTCTTACGTACTGTTTTCAGGAGTATATTCGTCTATATAGTATCACATCTATACTTTTAACTTTACAATGAAGCGAGACAAGAGATGCATTCATTATTTGACATGAAACTGTGTCAAAATTGATTTCTGTTTGAGAGTTCAGTACAAGGTTTTTGATTTTTTTTCCATTTATTTGCAAGGTAATTGATGAGTATTTCAATTTTTCTGGAGATTTGCCCTCCTACGAAATGAGCATCTTCCTTGAGGGTGAAATAGAAATAAGACCTTATGTAGAATTTCATCTGAATGAATAATTACTGAGATTTAGTAAATTTAGATGTGTTTTTGTGTAGGTCCACTTCACTAATTTAATTATAGATTCAATTCATTCATTTTTGGAAACGTCTCAGACTCCACTGATGATCTCAAGATTGCGAATCTTCACGCCAAAGGGGTGAAGTGAATTGTAGCATAAGGCAAACCAACTGTTCTTTCTGTGTGGTGTGGTGGTCATAGATTTCCACATCAACTGAACTCACCTTTTCAAAATTTCTCAACAAACAGTTGTTTTGATGATCTGCTCTTCCCCATATAGGTACCAAAGTGGAGTATAAGTGCCACTTTAACTCAGGCTGACCGAAAGAAGAATGTGTAACCATAAAAATTACCATGTCCCTAAATTCATTCTTGTTCATTTACATTGACTTCATCAAATTGATGTTTTTGCTGATATGGTGAAAATCGTATATGGATGGACATGATTTACTTTTAACAGAATATACAGAAAAAAATATTTATGTTCATATACTGATATATAAGAACAAGGAGTTCCAAGAATATGGATCCAAAATTACCACACATCAACGTTTTTTTTATAGGTATTTTCATTCCTCTGGCATTAATATTTCGTTAATTCAAAATATCGAAGAATTGTTAAACAATTTTTATGAATTTTACCGTTTGCTGAACATTCTCAAATCCTTCGAAATGTAGAGTTTCAGACTCAAATGACGAAATCATCAGCTACACTTGAGCTGAGAGTTTGTGCAGCAACATTAAACTGTGAAAAAAAAATAAAATAGATTCAAATACTAAGAGGTGAATGGAAAACTACAGACATTGAAAAAAAGTCAGGCAATCAAAAGATCATGAGATAAGTAGGAGGTACCTATATGCTGAGTGTGCTCATTTACTAGGAGGAATTACTTATGATTATCATTTACCTTAATTTTTACTGTCCTCCATTCTATATGGTCGTTTTTTCAATTTATTTGCAAAGCTGAGGCGAGACTTAGATTTTCTAGGTGGTGGTATAACTTTCCAATCAAATCCCATATAATTTAATTCCCCTGGGAATCCAATATATCCACCTGATACTGCCAAATTATTTCTCACAAATTTGAGCATATAGCATATTTCAAAGATAATATACAACTTTTGTTGCGTAACAAGATGTGAAAAGTGATTCTTCACATTCTTGAGGTCAGTAAGTTCAGTTACTTGGCAGCCTCATTCCTACATCATCTTGATGTGCACTTTTGGTCCATCACAAGTGATGCTTACTATTTAACAGGCGGTGTAAGTTGTCTCATGGCTTCCAAGACAATCCTTGCATTCTCTTCTCCCGATAATTTGTTGACAAAAAAATTGTTATCTTAAAATTTTCACTGATTCCAACCACTATCAATACCAATGATGCTTCAGTGGCAAGTTCTTCTTTATTAGAAATTCCAATATTTGTACCAATATCTGTATAACCCCAAAGCTTTTTGGTATGCCAATCACATACTAGTTCCCTTTTTATGCACATTCCATCAAGCATCAAAGCACATACTGGATAAAGTCTTTTTACACAACTTTTTGAAATCCTCTGATTTGTTTCTGATGGATTCAATACTTTGTTTTGTAAAATCAGGACTGCAGAGCAAGGAAAGTTTCCCTGGCATATTTGTAAGCTTTGCTACTATGAAACTATGATGTCATAGCAAACATTCGAAGCTGAGCTGGAAATCTTTGTTTCCTCTTTTTTTTCTTTCCTCTTGATTTAGAATTCGTGATAATTCTCTTACGAGTGCACATGGAATGCCACTGACAGATGCTACCAGAGTAGTTTGCTTTGATAAAGCTTTTTATTTACCACGAATCATTTGTGAGAAAGTTTTAAACTTTATCATCCTTCTAGCAATGATTTTTCTGGGAATTTTCAGCTTCTCTGTCAATAGATTCATGCGATTTGCCAGTACCTTGGTTTTTTCTTTGTAAAATGTCAACATTCGGTAATAGGCTGCAATAAAAAAAAAGATTAAATGCACAGTTCGGAGCTGAATCTTCGTTATGTTTCAAGAAGTAATTTTGATATGATACGTACTTACAATAATGAGTATACCTATTTATAATTATGCATTTTCTTTATAATTCGTCTTTCAATATAGTAATTTCCGGAGAATGTTGAAATCGAAGACACAAAATGAATGTCGGATGATTAATGTTGGAATAAATAATAATCGGAACTCGAAAGTGATGGGATGTGCCAACATTTAGGTAACAGAAGCAGCTGTGATATTTCAGTTGTACCAACATTGAATGGGAGAGTAATGGCAGCGCCCTATAGGGTTCCATTTTAATCTCGTGATGTGATATCTACTCCTTTTATGAGGTCTGTGATAGAAGGACACTCGCACACGTCAGGCGTAAGGATACAACTTGCGAATTGATAGTACTGCTGCTCTGAATTTTTGCAGCCTACTGAAATTCTCTACGAAATGGTAGTGAAACGTACCGAAATATGGAAAAAGAGGAAGTTAGATAATACAAGTAGATTTGAAAGTTCAGAAACGAAAACGCGATCGTGATTGAAAATGGCCTCTCCCTGTTGCTGCATTTTCAAACTCTTCAATGGTTTCATCATCCTTTGATGCTGTCATAATTTGACAGCAGATCAGCAATAAAGAAGAAGAATTGATGTGTATTTCTCCAAAAGGGCGAACTGTCCAAATAAAAATTGAAATGAGAAGAAATAGAATATGATTCAAATAAAATGTATTCATGTTCAGAAACTAGGTATTCATTTAAAAAACAAAATAGTTAAAACAAGATTATAAAACGAGTGTGAAATCCCTTTTCAAACAAAAATCAGAATTCTTATAAAAAATATAATATAATAAATAACTATGCATTTTAACCAAATACAACAATATATTAGGACTATCATTGAATCTCAATGTTTTTCCGTCGTTGAGGCAATCTTATGAATTCTTTGGGGAAAGGGGCACCAATTGAAACATTCCGTGTTCTTCAGTGTTTGCATACACAAAATAATGCATTACATGTATCAACAGAGAGAGCATTTCGATATTTTGTTTTCATTAAACTTAATGTTGAAAAAAGTCTCTCAGCAGCTGCAAAACTATGCGGAAGTGAGGTACGATTCTGAAATAACAGGTTGCTGCAAGAGTTGGTCTGTTTTGAAGAATAAAAAATGAGTTCTTCAATGCAAATTATTTCCTTATATGGTTTCACTTCCGAAATCATTCTCCATTTCAGACTTATTTCTTCCAGTTGACTATAACATTAAATACATGAGAAAATCTCTCACTGATTATTGCACAAATGCTCTGTTTTTCAACAATGACTATTTCTGTTGTATTTGGGTAATTGGATTTGTAATTGGTTAAAAACTTGTCATTGAAATATATCCTTGATTTAATCTCTTCGGCTAATACCACAAAATAGTCTAAGCATCGCAAACGGAATTTCTTCAGATCTTCTCTGGGTATATCATTCATATCTAAAAAGATTCCTACAGCATACCCTGAATAAATTGCGTCCAAGTCCACTGAATAATTTGGATTACTTGGCTCCTTATTGGGCGCAGTTATGCAAAAAGGAACCAGCTACAAAAAGTTTGTTTTGAGATATTGAACTTTGAAAATTATGAATCATAATTGAATCAGTAAATTTGTTCTCCATTATTTGCTTATCTTATAACATGTTGAAAAACATCACGGATTTAATGGAAAAAAAACTCCGATTTAAATTTTATCAAATAACCGATTTTTTTGAAAAAAAGTGCGTTGGTTCCTATATGCATTTAGCATTTACAAGGAATTTTGGTAAACCTGAAGAGTGAATACAAATATAATTTCATTCATATACCGGGTGAGTCTGAGAGATGGGGCACACCTATTTTTGAGAGAAATAATTCGATTCGATGCACGAAAATTAAGTGGGCTATTGAATAACTAAAATGTGATTTTTTGAGTTAGAAATCAATTCTGTAGCATTTCCGGTTTCGCCAGAAATGATCTAAGTATTAGTTTTTCAAATGGAATGCCTTGTACATTTTCACATTTTTTTATTAATTTCCTTTTTTTTTCAATTATTTTTTTTTTGGGGATGATGATATTTTACATTTTGAACGTTCCTATCCGATGCCATGTTGTCCGAGAAAATGGAAATACAATTTTAATTACAATACTTTGCCACCAGCCGCTGTTTGAATGTGGCAAAATCACTTTTTTTCGATTATTTCATGTTTTTCAAATGGCATCTCTATGGGACACTCTGTGCAACAGATTGTTTCGAAGGAAATGAATCGAATGATACCAAAATATCTGTCGATTATTTTCAGAGTTATCACAATTATAAAAAAATGTACCACAAAATGGTGCAGCCGCTGGACTAAACCACACCAAACTGATGGAAATTTTTAAATATCACTTTTACTCAATTGTCTCATAAAAATTTTCAATATTGAAGATTATCATACGTTGGATTCATTATTTTGAATTTGAATAAGCGATTTTGAGGATTATCAACATTTATTACAAATTTTTGAAAACAACAAATACATAGCACAATGCTCTAATACTCTTACCATAAAAAATGCTCAAAATGTTGACCATTATGTTCCATGCATAATTGCACCCTTCTGACTGCTGTTCGAACTGCTCTAGTTAACTCTGCTGGGCTGATATTATTGAAAGCTGTGATGACTTTTTGTTGCAGTTCCTCGCGTGTCTCACTAGCAGTTGCATATACATAATTTGTTATTGTTTCCCATTGATAATAGTCTAAGGGGGTTAACTCTGGTGACCATCTGCTGGGACCATGTGTGCAAATTAGTTCATTTCTGTAAGCATTGTTCAGGTAATTGATTACCATTCCATGATTATGAGGGGGTGCACCGTTCTGTTGAAAATAGAAATTTTGTAGAACCAATGGAAGGTCGTCAATGATTGGCTCGATAGCATCCCGAAGAAACGTTAGGTACCTCACTCCAGTAAGTGGTCCATCAAAAAAAGTTGGCCCAATGAAGCGATCTCTAAGTATACCCATTCAACAGTTGAATCTGAACATTTCTTGAGGATTACCTTGATGTAAAAGCCTTAGATTCTGCTGTGCCCAATATCGAGTATTATTCCTATTGAAGAGCCCTCTATTGGTAAATGTTCTTTCATCTGAGTATGAAATTCTGATAGGAAATTGAGAATTTTCGCGAACATTATGAAGAAACCATCGACAGTATTCAAGTCTTCTTTCATCGTCTCCACCATAAAGCCTTTGATGTATCGGATATTTCTACGAGCGAAACTCATGCTTCTTTATGATGTATTTTTATTTATTATTCAATTTGTACTGGTATTTTTATATTTTTATATTTTTACTTGTTTGTAGTTGACCATTACGGTGAAAATTTCGTACCAATTCTATTTTATTTACTTTTGCGCATAATATGTTGTTTTTAATTCATTATTTATTTTGTACCTGTTTGTTGTGCATGTATGGTATGTATGCGTATATGTATGTGTATGTATGTATGTATATATATATATATATATATATAAATAAGGATGGATATAGCTAGGGGCAATATATATATATATATATATATATATATATATAAGTAGAAAAGCTATTGGGCACAACCCTCAAAATGTTCTGCAACCGTAGACACGTGTTTCGAGCTTAAGCTCTCATCAGTACGGTAAAATCAAGTACTTGGATGTAAAAATAGAAACAAAGGAAGTCAACAACAGGAAGCCAACCACACATTTGTGGCTTTGGTTAGAAGACCTTGTGCTTACAAGGCAACAGCTAACGTCGCCACGGAGACAGCTATAGCTACCAGCGTGACAATCCTACCCAGGAAAATACAAATAAGGATGGATTTAGCGAGGGGCAATATATGAAAATATAAGTAGAAAAGCTATTGGGCACAACCCTCAAAATGTTCTGCAACCTTAGACACGTGTTTCGAGCTTAAGCTCTCATCAGTACGGTAAAATCAAGTGCGAAGATGTACAACACTTGGATGTAAAAATTGAAACAATGGAAGTCAACAACAGGAAGCCAACCACACATTTGTGGCTTCGGTTAGAAGACCTTGTGCTTACAAGGCAACAGCTAACGTCGCCACGGAGACAGCTATAGCTACCAGCGTGACAATCCTACCCAGGAAAATACAAATAAGGATGGATTTAGCGAGGGGCAATATATGAAAATATAAGTAGAAAAGCTATTGGGCACAACCCTCAAAATGTTCTGCAACCGTAGACACGTGTTTCGAGCTTAAGCTCTCATCAGTACGGTAAAATCAAGTGCGAAGATGTACAACACTTGGATGTAAAAATAGAAACAAAGGAAGTCAACAACAGGAAGCCAACCACACATTTGTGGCTTCGGTTAGAAGACCTTGTGCTTACAAGGCAACAGCTAACGTCGCCAGGGAGACAGCTATAGCTACCAGCGTGACAATCCTACCCAGGAAAATACAAATAAGGATGGATTCAGCGAGGGGCAATATATGAAAATATAAGTAGAAAAGCTATTGGGCACAACCCTCAAAATGTTCTGCAACCGTAGACACGTGTTTCGAGCTTAAGCTCTCATCAGTACGGTAAAATCAAGTGCGAAGATGTACAACACTTGGATGTAAAAATAGAAACAAAGGAAGTCAACAACAGGAAGCCAACCACACATTTGTGGCTTCGGTTAGAAGACCTTGTGCTTACAAGGCAACAGCTAACGTCGCCACGGAGACAGCTATAGCTACCAGCGTGACAATCCTACCCAGGAAAATACAAATAAGGATGGATTTGTATTTTCCTAGGTAGGATTGTCACGCTGGTAGCTATAGCTGTCTCCGTTTTAATTCCGAAATATACTCTATTTTCACTTTGATTCTGCTTGCGTTCCTCATAACGTACTAGAAACTTGATTGAACCTTGGGTGGGTCAGAACAACGAAGTGTTGGCTGCCTGTCAATTTGTAGACAAACCTCTACTTTGGATTCCTTGGTTCGTGTCAAATTAAGTTTCAACTAGTGACTGTAGATGTCATAAGTAACTTTCTGTTATATCTGTCTTGCCTTCACGGTACTAATTCTCGAGTGGATTCGTTTTGATTTCGAGAGCTCCATAAATCCTTTCTGATGAGTGCGTTAGCACGAAACAGCTGTCAAAGGTTGGAACTCTCGGAATTAAAACGAAATATACTCTATTTTCACTATATATATATATATATATATATATATATATATATATATATTGTATTTATATGTAGAAACACAATAATTATTGTTAGGTATTTTCTTTTATGTGACTTTGTCAATAAGAATTATGTTCTTCAGACAATAAAGTATATTTGATTTGATTTTGATTTGATTTGATTTAAAATTCTCTGTACAGTCGATTGACTTGCGTCACATTCATTAGCTAATTCTCGTGTTAAAGAAGTCGGATTTACCTCAGCATATCCTAGAACGTCTATCTCTTCATCTTCGCTGACTATTACATTTACATTTCGATTTCGAATACGTCGGTTGTTTGGCTCTTGTCTCAACTGACGTTCAAGTTTCACGAAGTATGTCCTACTGGTATTGTACATTTCAGGAGCAATATTTGTGAAGTTTTTTTGCGAAATTGATTTTTTGACAAACGGATGTATGTGGTGTGTTTTTTGCCTTGTGTTGAATTGATTGACTAGAAATGGACTTGTATTGTTGTCAAGATGGTATATATAACATACGTGTTATGACAGAAGAGTTGTCGGAGGTTTATAATTTCTGATTCTCGGTACGAAGAATTTGACATGTATGTGATGCGTTTTGCCATCGTAATTCTCAAAAACCTTTGACATATTTCTAGTTGGTTTAGATGTGTCCGCCAGGCAGCTTCCCAAACACGTATTCCATATCGAAGGTGGCTTTTTACTAGGGATACGTATAAAGCCTTCAAGTCTTTGTACGGTGGGTAGTCTTTGAGATGTTTGGATTTGTAGATTATTTTATGTAAATTTTTCACCGTATAATTAATGTGAAAATCCCATTTCAGATGTCTGACAAGATATATTCCCAGGTACTTAATTTCGTTCTCAGCTTGTATATTGTGAGAATTTCCGTGTATATTAATATCTCTCGAAGACTTCCCAAGTCTCTCGAAGACTTCCGAGGGTTGCGCGTAGGGGTGCAATCGGTTGACGGAAATAACAATTTTAACAACAATTTTTAACAATTAAGGAATTGGATGTACATCATATTTGATGCTACAGCTGAATGGTAAGAATTTTGTTTTGTTCAGATTGATGGTAAGCAGTTTATAATCGAACCAATTTTCTACTATACTCTGATGTCATTTTCTACCTTAGTTTTCAGGTTTTCCTAAGAATCTGATTCATTAAATTTGGCAGTGTCATCAACATATCATATTATGTCTAATGCCTTACTCAGATCAAAAAATGAACACAGAGAAAGGGTTGCCCTGTTCTGATGAATTTGTGTATTTTTGTTGTTAATTTCAGAACAGCGTCTACAGTAGAAGTTTTTGCTTTAAAACCATACTGTTTTTCAGATATCAACCCAAATTTTGTTATGAAATCAGTTAGTCTTCTTTCAATCAATTTCTCAAGAATCTTTAACAAATGGCCTATAGTTACTGACACATGTTCTATCTCCTCCTTTATATACCGGTATAACAGTTGCAATTTTGAAAGCATCAGGCCAAATTCCCCTCTCAACGAATTTATTGATTATGTATGTGAGTGGTCCTGTCAGAAAACTTTCAGCTTTTTTAAAAAATTCAGCTCTAATATCATCAGGGCCAGGTGATTTGTTGTTTTTGAATTCGTTGATGATGTTGTATATTTCTCGGCTGTTAGTTGAGATCAATGCTACTGAGTTGGGTAGAAAATATCTTTCTTCGAAATAATAAGGATTTGGTTAAAAAAAACTTGTGCAAATTTTTTTTCCGAACTTGCAAATTTTTTATTGAATTCATTCGCTATTTCTTCTGCTGTTTCTACTAACTCATTGTTTCCATTCGCAACGGCATTTTTTGCTTTTTTCATTTCCGTGGTAACTTTATTTCTATACACTTTATATTTTTCTTGTAGTATAACATCATTAGGTTATCTTCTTAAGATTTGAGCCATTTTGTTTTTCTCGTTGGTCATTTTCAATAACTTTTTTGTGAGCCATGGTGAAATAGGACTCTTTTCACGTTTGAATATTTTTTGTTCTGTAGAATCAAAAATTACCCTTTTAATTTCTTCGATGAACATGTTTGTTTCTATGTTTGGATTATCTGTTATGTAAAGATGGTTCCACGATTTGTTCTGTAATGCCTTTACCGCCTTGTTATAGTTTATATTATATTCCTTGCAGTTATTATATTTTTGAGAAAAACATTTATTTTTCATAACAATCTGTAGGGCAGTTGTATCATGATCAGTAATTGCAGTTTTCAATATTAGTGGAATTGAATTTTTCACACTTACTTTTTTAGGTTTCAAGAATATGTTTATTGGTCAGTGACACCTATCCATGTTCACTCAGAATATTTAGATATTCTAATATATTATTTTTGCCCTCCAAAAGGTTAATATTTATATCACCAATAAAGATTGTCAGAGTCTGCTTGAATTCGTTCGAGACACTCCCCTAGAACTCGTGAAAATCATTAACATTATTAGCCGACGGACGTTAGCATGCGGTAACATCCATATTTTCATTATCAATTTTTGCTTTTAGGAAAATTTTCCAGCTTATTGTTATAATTTCATATGTGAAATATACAATATTGTACCGTCGTTTTGGTTGTATTGTCCATGATTGTATAAGATTGTGTAGCCTGGAATACTGTATATACATTCGGATTTTCTATAAACCAAGTTACCGTTAAAACCACACAGTCTACTTTAAAATCTAGCATATCTAACACCATTTTAAATTCATCCAGATTCTTATTTATACTTCTCATATTATTATGACCTACTGTAATAGTAAGAGTAGTGATCAACTGAATGTTCGTTTGATTATTTTGGAAATTACTGGGTTGTTGGATAAGAGTACGTATAATTTCATGTTGTTGATTTGAAGCAGAAATAGAAGTGAAAAAAGGTTTGAAGACATTTTTGAAGTATTTTATACAAGACATAATCATGTTTTCATTGTACGTTGTTCTCTTTGATGTTCCACAAGAATTGTACAGGACCTACTTCATCATTCTGTTTTCTCTTTAATCGCCGTTTAGCTACTTATTCCTGATTTCAATCCAAGTTGTCAATATTCACGAGACAAAGCATCGACATTCCAGCCTTGGAAACTTTTTATTATTTGCAGGAATTTCAGAAGGTTCATATTGATAAATATTCTCGAATTTCACGAATAAATAAAAAACGTATTTCTCTTCTTATATCAATTCTTCAACGTCGGGATACAAACTTCCATCACAATCACTTGAAACTTTCTGATTTTTTTTTTCAATATAGCAGCTGATGTTCATGAAGAGTTGAGCGAGGCCACTCTGAAGGAAACAAATATAATGAGAAAATTAGGAACTTCGATTTTGAAGAAAGTAATTAATGGAAAAAGTTGGAATCTCATATCATCACGTCATCAATATTTTTCTATATCTAGAGTGTCTCAGAACGTCGTTATATAAAGAGCTGAACTTCTGCAAGAGAAATTTGTCGGATAATCATCTCATGGTTATTCTGAAATTATCATTTTCTGTGGAAACTGTAACTTAAAATAAACTGAAATTTTTGTATAATTATTATCGCTAACAAAACCCAACCATATCTGGTCAGTGGAAAAGCGAAACTCATTATGCCCAACATCATTATGAACGAATAATAAATGTAAGAGAATTGACAGTCCTAGAAATGATGATACGGTAATCGGTTATATGCTTTTCGTTTTTTTCACGATTTTTTTAAGCAAATGTTTCATCGCATTTTTGTTAATTCGGGAACTCAAGTGATTTTCGTAATTTGAAGCTAGATTATAATTGAAACAAAAAATTGAGATTGTGGCTATAAACCGAGAGTATGAACATACCTTTCAACTGTGCTACTTGGAAAAGTTGGATTAATTGTCAACTCACAAATGCTGGATTACTGAGACAAACCGATAATGAAAAATAATGGCATAATTTTCCATGAGGAACGAAAATTATTCAGTTTCACTATCATCATTAACTGATATTCTAAATCATGACAATTGCTTTACCATTGCAATGTATAACGTGTTGATTTGTGTATGTTTTTATATAAAAATTGTTATTTCCGTCAACCGATTGCACCCCTACGCGCAAACCTCGGAAGTCTTCGAGAGACTTGTGTAAGCTAGGCAGGACGCAGTCCTTACCTTTTAACGTGTGATTCCATGCACGATACCGATGACCATGCGAGGCTTTGAACCCTCGACTCTTCGCTCCAAAGGCGAACGCTCTACCACCACGGCTCATGTACCATACAGCTAATATTTGGAATTGAATGTGAACGATAAGACGAGGCAATTTTCTCCTGACAACTCTGATTACTACTACAAAAGGTAAATTCGACAATTAGGTAAACAATTAGATTAGATAATTTGATGGAGACACTTAATTAACCATTTAGATTAGTGGTATAAATAGGAGAATGGTGTAATAAGTAATTGAGTAAGGTATCAGTTCCTTAAGATTATAACTTTGTTGGCAAAATGCACATCGAGTGTGATTTTGGCGAAATTAGTTTTGGTGTTTTTGAATTTTATTCACATCGAAAGTTCCAAATTTTCATTTATTAGATTTCTATATTACTTGCGACGTTAGTTGTTGCCTTGTAAACACAAGGTCTTCTAACCGAAGTCACAAATGTGTGGTTGGCTTCCTGTTGTTGACTTCCTCTGTTTCTATTTTTACATCCAAGTGTTGTACATCTTCGCACTTGATTTTACCGTACTGATGAGAGCTTAAGCTCGAAACACGTGTCCACGGTTGCACAACATTTTGAGGGTTATACCCAATAACTTTTCTACTTATATTTTCATATATTGCCCCTCGCTCAATCCATCCTTATTTTTACTTGTGAATTGTAGATCATTCTATCAATGAACATATATTATGGACAAGTATGATAGACAAAACAATGATAATTTATTCTCTTTCCCAAGCTGTGGTAAAGTATGAAAAAAACATGCGTAGATTTCTATTCTGGTGAAGGTAATCCTGTGTCCCACAATGCTAAGGCCAGATGGAGCACCTCCACTCTTCCATTTTGCTTTAAAATGTAATACTTGTTTTTATGGAAGACGAATTGGTACGAACGAAACAAAGGAAAGGCCAGTAAGGTCTCCTATCGATTATGGTTGTGATTGTGACAGTTACATAATTTTTATATGTACGTATTTATGTTTGTTTGTAATTTTTTTTTATTGCTTATTGTGACTATTTCTATAAAAAATTGTATTTGTCTGAAAGTAAAATAAAGTTTATTATTACCATTAATTTTATCATTATATTATTTAGTAACGAAACAACCAAAATATGATTCATAATTATTTTGAAAATTTTGTGCACAGACTATCATTGAAATGCAGTCCTTGCTTCTCATTTTGAGGGGCCTGGTACGAGTTTGATAGTGTTATTCTCTCATAGAGACATCTTAAATAATGATATGAAAAATGTTCTCCAAATAATAATTCACACTTTCTAATGCATTCTATTTCCGCCTATGCTTTCGATAAAACAATTTCACTATGAATGCTTGAAGAACTGGAATCCGTTTCGAAAATAACGACACGCAAAATAAATATACCACCACTTACAAAAAGTTTGTCAGTGTGCCCTCCCCACCAAAAGAAGTTGAAAACCAAAAGGAATTACAAATGGAACAAAAAATGTACCTGAATAATTTGTAGGAACGCGCCGCCACTGGATAGAAACTTCCAACGTTGAATCGTGCACGCTCACTTCATTTCCCCCTTCATCAGATTTGGAATTGACAGCAGAGCTTGTGGGGTTGTAAATTGAGATTGGGATGTTACTTACAAACCAAAATGGCAGAAATAAATAAAATATTTTTGCAAATCAAAACCATAACGCAGCACAACAAAATAACATGTTATCGTAATATGGCATATGTTCGAATGATGCTTTAATACGCCATACCATAATTTGCGTCAAACTAAGTCTCTGAATAATCACATGGGTGCTTGTTGATGGATCTTCATTCTTCGTCAAGGAATTGCAGAATCGCTTCATCAACAACAACAGCACGATTTACTGCACGTTCGAAGTGAGTTAGAAATTATGACCCAGTATAACGACTTTGCACAGGACACAAAATCGTACATATGTTTTGATGGCGTCTATTTAAAAAATTTCTCGCGTATTCCCGAACACAATTCTGGCATTTTCATTCACTGCACAAAATATGGAACAATTATATTACTATGTTTGCTAAATGTAATCGCTGGCATATTGAATAGTACCAATTTATGGAACTCATCAAAATGCGAACACTGTTGTAATTCAAACTGACGTTGTTTTGATGGGTGACATACATACGTGCACCAGTGCCAAGTTTCTACAGTTCATAATTGCAATTACATATCTGGAGAACACGGGTTATGTCTAGGAAAGATTTTAGTATTTTCCACATTCGCCGTGGGTATTCGTTCTGTAATGAGTGTACTCAAGACAAATTGGGGACAAGTGAACAATGACCATCCGCTATTCTACACTCGGAGATGATAACATTGCAACACTGCAATGCTTCAGTTCTCATGATATCTCTCAGAGAAGTACGATTATGTTTTCGCTCAAAGGGTTCCCAAAATTCAATGATGCAGTGGCGTATCTCACGAAATGTTGATTCGAAAATTAAAATCCACAAATGATAATGATTGCCGAATAGACCATATTCAAACTATTATTCGTGGATGGTTAAAAGGTGAAGGCTGCGTCTTCCCTAGTTCACACAAGTCTCTCGAAGACTTCTGAGGGTTGCGCTTAGGGGTGCAATCGGTTGACGGAAATAACAACAACAATTCAAGAGTGGCAGTGCTATGAGTTTTTCTATAATAAATTTATCATTGGGGATTGTCATTCAAGGTGTCGTTGTGGACTAGATGAAGAAGAGGAAAGATGAAGAAAATCGTGTTTCAGCAATGTTCGATTTTTGTAACCGTTTCTCGTACAGGAGGCACCGTCTATTGTAACTTTCGAAATTATTGATTTTGTGACCAAGGAAATGCCTTTTTATAGTCAAATTCAAGTAGAGGCCCTAAAACACATTGCAACTCAATGATTTCCAACAAACTCTTCTGCAATCATAGCTCCTAGTTTCTTTAGGACTGCTTTATTTATATATTTCTCCCACTCCAATAACTTTTCTACTCAAAACATTCAACTTTTATCTTTTCAAATCTCAACAACAAAACCAACCTTCATAACAAACTTCTAGTTCATTCAAGCTATAAATCGTTTTTTTTTTCAATACCAACAACGTGGTAGAAACGCGTTATTGTATCTCCATTGTGATTTTGGCAGCCCTCCAGGCAACATTCCAGGGAACAAATAATTAATCACATCAGAAAAGACGCCTGTGACAATCACAACTACAGCGAATTCCATAGTGCTTACAAATTTTACTTGAGGCTGATAATTATAAATGAAAAGCGTTTGCTGTATTGTTCCCTGGATGACCAATTATGACGATTTTTCATCATAATGGCTGTTATTAATTGTCGTTCCGTGATAAATATCGATTGGTTGTATACACAGATGAACAGTGTTTTGTGTATAAATGATTCGCTTCCTCCTGCGATATGGCAGGCGGTTTCAAGTTTTTCCAATTTATACTCTCTTTGAAAATTGACAGAGTGAGTCGAAGGAGGATATTTTATTGAGCCTTTTATTGTCGTAGAAATATTAGTTATTCTACAATAACAGACGAAATAATCAAATACTTGCTTCATCTAGTTAAATGTTCTGTGATTTTTGCATTCAATAAAAAAAAGAGACGTTTACAAATACTAGCATCAGTTCACGAATCTTTTCATAGAAGCTTGAATACTGAATCGTTTCACGCCAGGAAGCCTGTAGCTGAGTTTGAAGTGTCTACATATCAAAATTAAAACTCAAAGTCGTCTTCACAATGTATGTACAGGGTGTCCCACGAAGATTAGGACAGGGAATATCTCGGAACTCGAAAGTAGTGGAGAATTTTAATTTTGGTGTTCTGAATGAAAGCAATTGGTGCAGCATATTTTGATACTATGTTACCCAATGAGATCTTTGTTCACGTTCACGTCAAATTCAAAATTATCAATGGGACAACCTGTTTATTTTGGCATTTTTATGTTCCTCTCGATAAAACAATTCCAACGAATTATCACAAATGTGGTTAAGAACAATTATTTCAAGAAATACAGGTACTTTAATATCCCTTGTCCCACGACGTCTGAAACGAGCAATTGTCAAATTATTTAAGTTTAGGATCACTCTGTATATTTGGGCGGTCCTTTATTTTGTGTGGTGATTAAACAAGGCAAAATCATATTATTCATCCATATTTCATTGAAAAACGTCGTGGGACAAAGGATATTGAAGTAGGTACCTGTAGTTCTTGAACTGATCGTTTCAGACCACAAGTGTGATAGTTTGTTGGAAGTGTTTCATCGGGAGGAACATAGAAATGCCAAAATATACAGGTTGTCCCATTAATTATTTTGAATCTGATGTAACGTGATCGAAAACAAAAAGCTCATTGGGTAACATAATATCAAAAAAGCTACACCAATTACTTTAATTCACAACTCCAAAATTACAATTCTTTGCCCATCTCGAGTTCCGAGATATTTCGTGTCATAATCTTTGTGGGACACCCTGTATATTTAACAACTAGAGTAGGAAAGGAAACTATTGTCAACGCAGCTTTGGCAATAACTTATTAAAATGGGGGTTGTATCGACATAATTCTATCAAAAACATGTTTTCGATCATAGAAATACTAATCATCAGTTGAAGTTACAGGTCAAACTGAAAAAAGTAAGGGCAATAATCACAATTTTGAAAAATTAAATTATAAGAAATAAGTAAACTTGGGAACCAAAATGGACACCTACATAGCAAGGAAACGTAGTAATTTGAATTAAAATGTTGTCGGAAATATTGAACAATAAAACATGGCACAAAGGGGCCAACAGCCTATGTTGAGGGGTATGGATTATCGACATTGGTTGAGAATCAGATTTTATACAAATTTGTTAAGAAATATATGCAATGGCTATCGAAAGACGAAAGGGAACTGAGAATGATGGGAATGGAAATGGATGGATGGGGATGGAAATGGAAGTATATCGATAATAATGACTTTTTGACTTAAGGTGCCATCTGTTGGTAAAATACGTAAACTAGAGCTCGTGAAGCAATAAAATGGTGTATGAACCCAACTGCAAAGAGTTGATTGAACACTCGAATAAGAAAACAGAAAATATGGTTGGGATGAAAGCTGCAATTCAGAGAAACTGTAATAGGATATTTTTGATTATCATAGAAGTGTAGAACATTGAAGAAGGAAATACAGTCAAATCTGATTTGTTCATTCAAAGATTCTATTATATGATTCTCGTTAATTCTATTGATCTCAAAAATATCTAAAATATTCAGTTTGGGACCTTTACTACAAACGTGTAGAATATCAAGATCTGAAACAATATCAAAACTATGTTAACTATTAACGACATCATCAGCAAATGAACTAGAAGGATTGATTTCATCAAGAGTCTCTGAGAAAAGATACGTATCAATCGATCAGTAACTATCCTATGTTCATGAATTCTGTGAGATAGTTTACTGCCAGTTTGACCAATATAATTATGTAGCATTACAATCCTGATGTACACAAATGAAAAGTTATCATCATAAAGCAGCCTGCTTCATTCTAAGAATATTAATATGGTAAATATAATCTATAAAATGTGCGTTTATTCGAAGAAATCTATTTTTTCAGTGGGATTTACTTCAATAAAATATATTTGCTTTTTTCTGTCCAAGGAATTACGTTTTCTTTATCCAAGAAATTACGATTTCTCCGTTCAAGAAATTACATTTATTTTTTTATTTCCAAGAAGTTACGATTTCTCTGTTCTAGCAAATACGTTTTCTTTATTCAAGAGATTACATTTTCTCTTTCCAGGACACTACGTATTTTTGAATGTAGAAAATAAAATTTCTTGTGGGAAGTAATCGTGTTTTTTTATTGAAGCTGTTATGGCTCTTTTTCTGATAATTTACAATTTGTTGAAGTTGAAAAATCAAAATTAACGAAAAGTCTTCATTGGGGTAATCGTGTTATTAACTTCAATGAAAGGTTTTGGACGAAGTCATCCTGTTTCGAAGATGACCATTGGTGTGCCTACTTATTTCTTAGGGGTTAGTACTACAGGCAAGAATACCGTCAACATATCTATACCAAAAATGAATATGTTTCAGAGGTACCACACGACAGCTAAACCAGTTTCTGATATTTATAAATAATCTAAATAGTAACATACAATTCACACTTGAGACAGAGAGACAAATTAATTTCTTAGACCTAACCATCACAAATAATCATAATAAATTTGGATTCAATGTATTCAGAAAACCGATCTACACGGACATTACAATCCCAAGTGATTCTTTCCATCCCGATAGTCAAATTAGCAGCATATAATTCAATGTTACATAGAGCGTTCTCGTTACCTTTGTCTGCTAATAATCTAGATAGAGAAATTAAAACAATCATACAGATAGGACAAAATAATGGTTTCCAAGCGGCCACAATTCAAAAGTTAGTCAGAAAACATCGTCTTAAATTTTCGCACAAATTGATATACCCCCAGGTCAAACAATCAGGAACTAAGAAATTTGTAACCTTAACGTACTTCGGGAGAAGAACAGAGGCTATTGCGGGATTCTTTAGAAAGAATAATATAGAAGTAGCATACAGGCAGCATGCCAGGTTGTCTAATTTTTTTTTCAATGCCAAAAATAGAATAGCAAAAATGGAGTTTATAAGCTTAAGTGTCCAGAGTGTAACGGTATTTATGTGGGACAATGTGGACGTAATTTTTCAAAAAGATATGCTGAACATGAAAGGTCCTTCAGACTAGGAAAAAATGATTCGACGTTTTCAAACCATTCCTTGGAATGCAACCACGAGTTTCCGAGTCTGAACGATACGGAAATTTTGCACTATGCAAGCAAGGGTTGGAAACTGAATTATTTGGAATCCCTAGAAATTCATAAACACAAATATTGTGGTTGTAACCTACTGAATGATCAACTGGATTTGGTCTATTCACCGGTTTTTGAGGCAAATAAACAAGGTCCAGGTAAAAGTCATTAATGACCGTTAGTCATTAAGACAGGCCTCGGGTAGAATTAAGGGTATTTAAGGAGTGTTATTTATTATTTCAGATTATTGTATTGTTTGATAATGTCCATATAGGACGAAACTGCAGTAACGTTGGTTACAGATAGAAGTGGTATAAAAACATAGAAAGTTTTATTTCTTATTTTTCGTGATGATTTCCTACCACGTAGTAACGGCTACATCCATCAATTTATTTCTATTTCTAACCATTTGATATCAAATTAAAATACGTACGCTAAAAATAATCTCATATAATGAGTTCGCCTGAGCCGTGCACTCAGTAGGTTGATTTTGCTTTTAAAATTGAAATATGAATTGAGATTTGAACGATAAACCAGAAAAAAGCAGGGCACGAATGAAAATGCAAGCTTACCTTCAAAAGATGTGATGAATTCAGCTAGTTCCCAATCTTGTAGAATAATATTGTAAGCCATTACACAAGACATAACTCGATAAGGTCAGCAGTTTATATTATCGCCAGATCACAGTGATCACATACCAATAAAATATTACATTATATCTCATCATTTTCGCAGTTTTGCGCTAATCGACCTACAAATGGAACAGAATAAACGTCGAGTATTATTTAAGTCGCTGTTTGACACCTGTATCACCGTAAGTGGGTGAACGAAGCGATTATACAGTTATCGTAAGCAAGAACCTTACGGCCACTGGCATGTTATTTACTAGTGTTCATCAACTACAATATTATAATTTTCTGATGAAAATAATCTTCAGCAAAATCGTTTTTGGCTATCTCGAGATTTCAATGTGCTGCTTCTGTTCCAAAAATGACTGATAGTAATAGTATTTCTTATTTCCTAAGTGTGTCTAATCGATATATGGATTCTCTCACTTGACACCTGAAACGATTCCAGTTTTGATTCGAATACAGTTATAGAAGAATGTTCTTAAATGATAGTGGGTGAACAATTTGTACAGTTTAGATCCAAAATAAATATAGCTTTTTGTCCAGCTGTAGCATTATTTATCAGTTATCAGTTATACAAATAATTTACACACTATTAACAAAATAACTGTCAAGAACATCGATATCTCCCTGAAAAACAAAATAAAAATCTTGGGCTAAAACCAGACTCTCACTTGATATGGACTCCACTTATCAGACATTGCTAAGACGTGGAGAATTTTATTATAAAAATGTAAACAATTGTGAAAAAAACTGTTTTTACCGAATCTTGAAACAGTATACTACGCACTTGTTGAATCTTGTCTAAGATACGGAGATATCAACAGTCAGTCATGAAAAAACATACATTGTTACCTTTATAATAATAATAAATAATTATAATTACTTTCTTTATTACTCACAAGATCTTACATCAGTATAAAAATACAATTGAAATGAGTAAAAGGCGAAGTTCAATTTAGGTGGAGATGATGAATCACCACTAAATTGTTCTTCCACTTAACCTTGGTAAGTCTCCTTCCTCATAAATTCAAATTTGGATGTCTGCATGAATGCGTCCACTACCTAGGACTGAAAAGACTCAGGAAAATACATAATACGTAATATATATATATATATATATATATATATATATATAGACATTCGTCATTTTTCTAGTATCTATATGGTACACTTAAGCTGAAATAAATATTTTTTGTAGGTTTTTTAAAACTTGTGCTCACCACTATTTTTTATTGATTGAGGTATAGATTTATAAACTTTACAAATTTGGTAAGAAAATGACCACTTGAAGAATTCTGTTCTGAAATAAGGGGGTGATAAAGTAACTTTGAATCTTATATTCAAATTGTGGATGTCAGAGCAAAATCTCAGTCTTCTGTGAAGGTAAGGAGGTGTTTTCCCGATGATGATTTGGTGGTAAAGGCAAGCACTGTGACGAATTCGTCTATGTTCCATATTCAGCCAATCAGATTCACGAAGTTTTCATGAGATTCTTTGGCGCCTTTTAACTCCATATATTAGTCTTAAACAAGAATTCTGAACTTTTTGAATTTTTTTTGTACTGATTGGTTGAATTGGAACCATATAGAGGATCAGCATAGTTGAAGACTGATCACACCACCGTTTCACACACGGTTGATTCGATAGTTGGAGAAAGGAGATGCCTACTGCCATATATCAATTTTATTGCGGAGTATGCCTTTTGTATTAATTTGTCACGTGTTTTTCGAACCTCAAATCTGTGTCAATCAGAACACCTAGATTTCTAGCCAAATTTACCTTCGCAAGAGGCTCATCATTAATTGAGATATTGACATCAACGTTAATATCAGCATTCATTCTTGGTCCAAAGATCATCATATTTGATTTTGAAGTATTAATTAGTAGACAGTGATCAGATGCGAGCTTCACGAAAGCATTCAGATCTGCACTGATCAAAGTCGAAGCATCTTCAATTCTTTCTAATGGGAAATTGTAATGAATTTGCATGGAGATGGGTAGAGCAGTTATGAAGAGATGTGTAAAGAGTAATGGTTCCAAAATAGATCCTTGAGTTACACCTAAAAACAATTCAAGATATTGCGACTCATCATCTCCTATACGTACTTTCTGATGTCTGTTTTTCAGATATTTTCCCAATAATGCAATAGCCGTATCAGAAAGGCCAATATAATGTAAAATTGCTAAAAGCAAATCGAAGTTGATGGTGTCGAAAGCTCGGCTGAAGTCGGGTAGAACTAAAACAGTGGAAATACCTTCTTTAGCTCTAAATATTTCATCAGTAATATGTGAAAGTGCAGTTGTGCAGCTGTTACACAAATAATTTACCTACTTTTAACAAAATAACTGTCAAGAACATCGATATCTTCCTGAAGAACGTAATAAAAATCTTGGGCTAAAACCAGACTCTCATTTGAGATGAACTCCACCTGTCAGACATTGCTAAGACGTTAAGATTTTTATTATGAAAATTCAAACAATTGTGAAAAATACTGTATTTATCGAGTCTTAAAACAGTATACTACGCACTTGTTGAATCTCGTCTAAGATACGGAATTACCAGCTGGGGATATTAGCATGAGATATTAACAGTCAATTATGAAAAAACATACATTGTTCTCTTCATCAGTTATACAAATAATTTACCTACTTTCAACAAAATAACTGTCAAAAACATCGATAACTCCCTGAAAAACGAAATAAAAATCTTTGGATGAAACTAGACTTTAACTTCAGATGGACTTCACTTGTCAGACGTTAAGATTTTTATTATTAAAATTTAAACAATTGTGAAAAATACTAAAACAGTATACTACGCACTTGTTGAATTTCGTCTAAAATACGGAATAACCAGCTGGGGAGGAACTATGCCAAGTCATTTGGAATAGGTTGAAATACTTCCAAAAAAGATATGGAAAACAATTTATTTTAGAAATAAGAAATATAGTACAAAGCTTCTGTTTAAAGAAGCAACTGTAATGAGTCTGAGGCAACTGTATATATTCAGTTTGGTAATTTACCTATTTAAAAATAGTTCTGACTTAAAAACAATTAAACATTATTAACAAACCATAAATGAGTCTTAAGAGTTTATACAAACAAATGCAGCTAAAAACTATGGGAACCAGGTATTTTCATTTTATGGCCCCACGTTTCCTTCCCGAAATGAATAAAACGTATATGAGAAGTCCAACTCACTATCTCTACTAAAATCCATATTGAAAAGATACATAAAAAATGTCGATGTCAAAAGTATTGATAAAACTCTTGATTTCTAAATAATAAAATAATGTAAACACTTGAAAAAATATATATACACGATAAATATAGAAAAAAAATGCAATGTCATTATAACGTTTTACTGGTCAGTGTACCCCATGCTCAACCATGGTGGTCTCAATGGAGTGTACTGATTCAGTTAAATGTATCTACACTTAAATGTTTAATGTTATCCCTCCCTTTTTGTTTGTTTAGTTAAGTTTACTTTTTTCACCTACGAAGTCTTGTATATTCATTGTTTTGTTCGAACTGAATAAGCATTATTCTTAGAACCTCTATCTAATAACTGGATATGGTCAACAGTATCGAAAGGTAGGTCTAGGAATATACATATTGCTGTCCCTCTATTATCAATGTGTTTATATATTTCGCTTGTAAGAGCAGCAATCGCGTCGTTTGTTGACAAACCTTGCCTAATTTGGTATTGCTTGCTAGATGTCCAATTGTACTTGTCAACAAATATCATCAATCTGAATTTCAGTAATTTTTTAAATATACTATCGAAGCTTGTCAGTGGCATGTCTGAAATATTTCATCTATCAGATCAGTTGATAGGAAAGGTTATTTCTTTTGATATTCCTTTGAGATGTTTAGCTCTGATACCGTCCAATACAGGGGATTTCTGTATTTAAGAGAATTAATGACGTCGAGAATATCCCATCATTGTATCAAAAAAAAATTGTTTTCTAGTTCCTGAGATGAACGGTAAAATATGTATACCTTCAGCGCCATCTTTGGATTTCAAAGATCACTCCAGAAGATGTCATAGAGATGACGTTGTACATATATTTCAGTTCGTCTCAGGAATTTCTAGCTCAAGGCAGAAGAGTTTTTGATAAAATTGAGTGAGCTAGCATGCGCTGATAATTGGCAGTGACTATGAAACCGGTACGTAGGTATTTAACCAAAACAATTTCGGCTTCTAGAGTGCAAAGTAGTTCTTGTAGAAAACTTTGCTGGGAATCTAACATATATAATTCAACGGTATTAGGGGGCAGTAGTTGTTTTCAGTTGGAGACTTTTCGATGAATATACCTATCGTATAGGTTCAATGAGAAGAATGGATCAAGTAATCCATTTTTCATTATCAGATAAAAATTATATTTTTCAAAATGATATCTCGAATAGAAGTCTAATTCCAAAAGCATACTTTCGAAAATGTGTTCTATCAATTCAACGCTGCTTTTGTGTTGGACTATAGAGGAAGAACGACTGTCTGATGATATTCTTGAAATAAAAGTAATAATGATAACATGGTTTATTATGCAAAAAACACAAATTCATACACAAAAGAAAGAGGGTTAATCAGATGCTATCTTTAACCCCTTTTATAAATTACGTTGTATGTGTAGGAAAATATAAAGTTGGAAGTAATCACCTATCAAAACAATATAAGGCAAGGTATATGAAACTGAAATCAAATACTGATACCATCTGATCATCTTAACATACTATCTGTAGAATGGCTAGAAAGTCATTCAGATAACTGGAGAAATTATCAGAAAAATATCTTTCAAATTTGGGAGTACCTTGCCTAAGTATGTTGAATTAGCTTGTACTCAGATTGACCAAATGTATGTCAGAATGATTTCCAGACCAAATAAATAACAAGGAGTTTTGGGTTCGAACAACATTCATAAGAAGATTGATACAAAATATTGTAAGTACTTTACATTGGACTTTTCGATTTTGAGCAAACAATGTCGTGGCACGTTCACCAAATTGTATGCAGCATCGAATCGCGAAATGCAATCAGTTTGTATACGTTGTAGTTTCTATTTGTTGTATTGTGTAAAAAATTGTAAGACACCGTAAAACAATACTTGATATTGTGAATAATGGTATTGCATAGCCCTTGTTTCATTTCTTAAGATAACTGATTTTTGAATTCATTTAGCGATTTGATTAAAAAAAATAATATCTACCTACTATAGACAAAGAATCGATTTTGATTTGAAATCGCCATTCTCTTTTTTGTGATCTACATGAAATGATGATTCACAACTCCCAAGAACCATATTACTCAGGTTTCAATGTTCAATTTACATTCAACTTAGATTGTTGAATGCATAGCGTAGACGGCCAGCTGGTTCTCAATTATATAAATTATAATCCTTGTAAACTTCCAATTTCTCTGGGTAGAAAGAAATGTTAACCCCACACTTTGTTTATCCAGAATATTAATTGATAGAAATTAAGAATGAAGGAATCCTCATAGAATGTCTGGTAATATTTTTGTGAAAAACTTAATTTGAAGTGTTAAAATTATTTTATTTGTATTCTGAGATCACATGTTAAAGATGCAGCAAGACTACGCGAAATTCCTTCACATATTTCAATTAATATCATTCTCTGACGAGGGAAACATCCAGGGGTATATCATCGCAAACGCTCCCTGTAGAGTACTTTACGCTCACTTCACAACGTCTAGAAGCCATATCAGCAAGTCGCCCACCGCCTACGAGAGCTGGAGGAAGCTATGACCCAAGTCACGGCTTTATGATAGAAATGCATATTCAGTTCTATTGAACATCCTCTTATTGTCACAACTCAATAAACATCAGCTATCAGGGAAATTTGCACTTCAATTCACCCCAGTCCCCAGGAAGTGTCACAATATCTAACAGTATACTCTCCGCGTAGCATATCATTTCTCAAGACAAACAGGGCGATGATAGAATAGAAAAAAACTGAAATATTAGATTGGTCGAAGGTGGGCTGAGGATGGATATTCTTGATGAACGTAATATCATTATCTTGGCATTTTTCGTACCATAACAAAGGATCATAGTTTTTCGAGAGTACAAAAATGTAATGATATCTAGTTAGCCTAGACCAGTTCCCTGCATAAACAAAATATTGCGTTACCATAGCAACGAACAATAACTTATTAGAAGTGTCAGTGTAAAGTTTGACGTCAAAAAAGTAAACCAGAGTTACGCAATGAATTAAAAGAAAAAATATGTCCACCGAAATTGTGAAAATCGAAAAATCAGAGTATCGAGCCACCATCAAGTACCTGTATTTAAAAGGGTTAGGTAAGCAAATTTACGAAGATATGCTTAATACCCTTGGTGATCAATGTCCTTCGTATGCGACCGTGAAAAATTGGACTGCAAGCTTCAAAAGAGGTAAATTTTCCATTGAAGATGATGACCGATCGGGAAGGCCAGTTTCTGTGCCAGTCCCCGAAAATATCGATGCAGTTCATGACATGATTTTAACAGACCGTCGAATTAGGCTAAAACAGTTATCTGAAGCACTGAATATTTCATACGAACGCGTTCATCATATAGTTCACGTCAATTTGGACATGAGAAAAATTGCTGCAAAGTGGATCCCCAAATGTTTGAATGTTGACCAAAAGCGGGCAAGGGTAGTAGCATCGCGTTCGATCTGTGCTCGATTAGAAAACGATGTAGACTTCTTAAACCAAATTTTTACTATGGATGAGACTTGGGTACATTTCTGCGATCCAGAAACAAAGCAACAATCGATGGAATGGCGACACTCCGGTTCTCCAAGACCTAAGAAGTTTCGTGTCCAAAAATCTGCTGGAAAAGTTCTTGCTTCAGTTTTTTTGGGATTGCCATTGAGTAATCATGATTGATTTTTTGGATAAGGGTATAACAATAACTGGAGATCACTATTCGACTTTACTGACCACTCTACGGGAAAAAATTAAAGAGAAAAGACGCGGATAGCTCAAAGTTTTTTTGTTTTTGCAGAACAACGCCCCTGCACACAAATCTCATGTTGCCACGCAAAAAATTCGTGATTGGGGTTTGATTTACTAGAACACACCCCTTATTCACCAGATTTGGCTCCGTCTGACTATCATCTCTTTCCTCAACTGAAAAAAAGTTTAAAAGGTCGTAAATTTTCTTCCAGCGAGGAGGTAATAAAAGCTGTGGAGGTCTGGTTTGCAGAGCAAGAAGAAATATTTTTTTTGGAAGGTCTAGAGACGTTGCAGGTTCGCTGTAATAAATGTATTCAATTAGGAGGAGAATATGTTGAGTATTAAAATATTTTGACATTGAAATTTTGTTTGGTTCTATAGTGGGCTATATCATGTTTTTTCATACAGTTGTGATATAGAATGAAATTTTTGAAAATGTATAATGGTTAAGGGATTAGGAAAAGGTTTCCATCAGAAATGAAATTTTCTGAGAAACTAATGATAAAAAAGTATATGCTGGGAACTTTATGTGAATAAGAATCGTGGAATGGTCGTATCTGAACCTAATAGAATAATATTATAAGAAGCAGATGGCAATGAAATAGCTCTGGGAACGGAACAAAAACTCAAGCCTTTGAAAGGGGCTTTTGGCAATGGACTTCACGCGGTTTTCTCAAGCAAGGGTATGTAATTGCTGCTGGTGAAACCTAGTATCGAAATGGATGGCTCCATTTGTTTGGTTGTTTGTTTACTCAGGAATTATGTATTGGTATTCTAATCCATAAGTCATGCGAAGGTTTCAGCTTGACGAACAACAACGTTCAGTATGTAGACTGGGTAGGGTTGTGCCATGGTAATGTTGTGCTAGAGTACTGTTGTGCCAGGGTACGGTTGGGATAGTTTTCATAATAGCAAAACTAGCAGTGATTGTTACGGGCTAGTTTGCAAGAGGAGAGAAGTGCGGCATGCCCTCTGAACGTGTTTTATAGAATTACGTCAGCTTTCGCACGATAATAACGCTGACATAAAATCTGAGTGTTTTTCCTCGTTGTGAGTTGAACATAAGTTGTTAAATAGCAGTGAAGTGAAACTCAAAGTCATCTTCACAATATTCATTCGACCCCTAGAGTCGGAACAGGGGCAGTTGTCAAATCAGCTTTGGCAATGTAACTTGTCTCAAAAACATTTTTCGCGCATGGCAATGCTCATCTTCAGTTAAAATAACTGGTCAAACTGAAATGAGTAAAGAAACTTATTACAATTCTGAAAAAGTTCTAAAATTAGCAAGAATAGATAAGTTTGAAAACCAAAATGGACACTTACATAGCATGGAAGTGTAGCAAATGAAAATAATGAATTATGAATACCAAAGTTACTAAAAATATGTGGCAAAACATGGGGCATGTCACCAAAACACGTATACTGGTTGTACGTGACCGTCATACGTCCAATGGTAACGTATGGCTCTATAGTCTGGTGGAGCAAGGGACATAAAAAAATGGCCATTGCTAAACTTAACGGACTACAGAGACAAGCGTGCCTGGCGATTACTGGAAGCATTCGCTCTACGCCAACGGCTGCAATGGAAGACCTCCTTGGATTACTTCCTCTCCACATAGTTCTGGAGAGAAAGGCAAGATGGGCAACATACAGACTTTATCAAGCGGCCATTAGTTTACCGCAGGCATGTGTCATGAGAGGCAGCGGCGTGCTGGAGGGCATAATAGCTCACAACATTCTAGGAATGCCCTCAGACATCATTCCTAAAACTATTAACCTTTACACGTCCTACACTGTGGTCTTTCCCGAAAGAGAATACTGGGTCCGGAATGAAACCAACCTATGTAGGGCAAATGAACGTTGGTTCTCCGATGGTTCCAAAACTCAGGAAGGCGTCGGAGCCGGAATATATGGGATGAACCCAGTAGTGAAACGCTCGTTTAGTATGGGCAAACTAGCTACGATATTTCAGGCAGAGGTATATGCCATTGAAATGTGTGCCAGGGAGCTGGAAAATCGACACAACACACGAAAAACAATAAAAATATTCTCAGATAGTCAAGCAGCACTTAAAGCGCTTGAATCCAACTGCTTTAAATCTAGGGCAGTATGGAACTGCAGAAACACCTTAAACCGACTGGCGCAATGCAACAACGTTACCCTAGTCTGGATACCAGGTCACACAGGCCTAAAAGGAAACGAAATAGTGGACGCCCTAGCAAAAGGGGGGGCCGAAACAACGTTCTCTTGACCAGAACCGGTAATCGGTTTAGCATATAGCACTGCCAAGAATGTCATAACAGCTTGGGCAGACAATGAAAGACTCGAGTACTGGCGTAGTCTACCGGGCCTAGCCCATTCCAAAGCATTTATTGCTTGTACAAGGAAAAACAGGACTCTGACAAACTGTTAGAATTCAGCAGAGCGCATCTCAGAGTTATAGTAGGTTTGCTTACTGGCCACTGCAAACTCAAACATCACATGCATAAAATCGTACTAGCACAAGATGCAGAGTGCCGGCTATGCATGGAGGATGATGAAACGGCTGAACACATTCTGTGTAAATGCCCTGCAGCGGCCAGAACCAGATTCTCAATATTTGGCGATACGACATTAAGGCCAGAAAACCTGGTAAATTGTTCTCCCAATGCACTCCTCAATTTCGTCAAGAGATTGGATATACTGGGAGAAATATAACCATAGGGTGAGCCACAATAGGCCATTGGCCGCAGTGGAGGGCCTGATACGGACCCACTCACGTTCAAACCTAACCCAACCTACTAAAAATCCTAGCCTATGAGTTCCATATCAATAATTCATTATTATACGGTATAAGTGTCCATTTTGGTTTGCAAGTTTACCTATTTTTGCCTATTTTACAACTCTTTTGAAATGGCAAATATTGCCTTTACTTATTTCAGTTTCACCTGTTATTTCAAATGAAGATTTTCATTTCTATGCTCGAAAACATGTTTTTGATAGAATAATGTTGATGGCGCAACTCTTTTGAGAACTCCCATAGTAATATTCTGTCATATTTTGGACTTGCAATGAAAAATTGAGAAAAAATTGTAGAAAATTGAAATACGAACAAAATGAGACCCGATGGGATAATTATTAACGGAGAAAAAGTGGGAAAACCAGAAAATTTCTCGATTTATTTCGAAAATTGATAACTCCGCGATTTTTCATGTTGTAGGGTTGGCCCTCCTCATGAAAGTATTCAATCATGTTTACTTTGTGTGTGCACAAAAAAGGCGCTGTCGGACAATTAGTTTTGGTACAATTGCAATTTGAATTTTTTTGCACTATCTTGCAGCGTGCCTGAATGATCTACTGATACTGAAAAATTGGGAAAATCTGTAAAAAATTGAAATACGAACAAAACGAGATTTTTTACGACCCGATGGGATAATTATTAACGGAGAAAAAGTGGGAAAACCAGAAAATTTCGCGAGTTTTTCAAAAATTGATAACTCCGCGATTTTTCATGTTGTAGGGTTGGCCGTCCTCATGAAAGTATTCTATCATGTTTAATTTGTGTGTGCACAAAAAAGGCGCTGTCGGACAATTAGTTTTGGCACAATTGCACTTTGAATTTTTTTGCACTATCTTGCAGCGTGCCTGAATGCTCTACTGATAGTCCGATTTCAATATCTCTAACAGATTTCGAAAGTAGAAGTCTAGTACCACGAGATGTATATTCTCATTTTGCGCTAGAATGCTGCGAAATATGCTTGCAAACATTAATGAAAACAGCCGAGCCCGCTGCAAGATAGTACAAAAAAAATTATAATTGCAATTTTGTCGAAACTAATCGTCCGACAGCGCCTGTTTTGTTCAAATTTAAAGTACACATGATTTAATACTTTCATGAGGAGTGCCAACCCTACAACTTAAAAAATGGTGGATTCATGAGTTTTTCCGCTTTTCTCTTTCAGTATCAATCCGATTGATTCGTAAACCATCTCATTTTGTTCATTTTTCAAGTATCTATAGATTTTTTTTCTGGAGCAACCAGATTGCTGTATCAGTTTTTATTTTATTAGCAAAACACAAAGAAAACACGTTTTTTCTGTATTTGAATGTTAATAACAAATTGATAATGAGTTGCCAGTCCATAATATAACAGAATATAACTACGCACTATCTCTAATGTAATGGCAAAGTTGATTTCCTGCTAGTATTTTTGTTGAAGAATTACTCATTTTACGCTCTCTTGATTGGTGTACCTGAATATCAGGGATGTACAGGAATTATTTTACTCCATAGAGAATTTGTATCGGCCATATGAATAATTATTAGATGCATACTTGATAAGATTTCTATAATCTAAAAAATATCTTCACAATCGCCATTTGAAAATTTTGAGAAGTGAATTTCAGCATCATGTATAATCTAAACCGTTCAATTTGGAGCTTTTTCGCAATGAAGACATTTGATCAGCATCACGAGTTCTACAATATATACAAAATTTGAGCAAATTTACCGAAAGCCAATTTTCCATTGAAACGGTGCTAGGTCATTTTTCCAGAATTGTTGCATTTCAGACCATATTGGTGTATTTTTCAACCTGTCTCTAACGATTCCACGCATTTTCTTCTCTATTTCTTATTTGCTCCTATAAGTTAATCATCAGAGTTATGGTCAAAAATTTCAGTATTTACGTAGACCAATCCACACTTCACTATAAAAAATTACTTTTCTTCTAGCTAAATGACTTACTAACAATTTTATAACAATCAAATGAAAATGGTAACAGACGTACCCAGATCTACAATGGAACTTCTGTAATCATCGTTCCTGAGGTTGGATGGTTTTGCTGACTGGAGTCAAGTTTGAGTAATAGGGGTTATTGCAGTTCAAGTAAACTTAATATTATTAACTCTCTCAGAGTACTAGATGATCAATATTTATCTCACCACTTTCCAGTAGGTAAATATTCGATTTAAACTTCAAACAGAGGTCTATAGTTCCAAAGTTCAGCATAATTTGTCATATACCCGTTTTATTTGAAAAAATGAGATGTTGCATTCATACATAACGTCTATGGGAAACTGAGTTAACGTGGGGCTTTTAGGGGACGCTGTCGATTCTTATGCTAATTTGTGCTCGATAATCTGGAATACAGCTGTAATTATCGGATCAGTTCAAAAAATACAGTATGGCAGTACGACGCATAGAAAAAATAAATATTGGTTTGACTCCAGCTGTAAAATATTCAAAAAACAACTGAAGATATGTTTAGGAGAATGTAAACAGAATAATTTTGTAGAGCCCTATAAATCTGACTACTTGAGGGCAAAAAGGGAATACAAAAACTGATATATCCTTAACAAAAAATCAGAATATGACAAACAAATTATATCAACAAAGAAACAAGCTGCATTTTGGAAAACTTCAAATTATTTCAGAAGTAAGACAGAATCATGCCCAATTTCTATCTCGGAATGGGAACGTTTTTATGATCAAATTTACACTCCCAAAATTGTCATTGACTTATGTTTTTATGATGCACGACATATTGCCCTAGACCAAACTATATCAATGGAAGAATTCAATGCATATTTATACCTTTGTAAAAATGCCAAATCTCCTGGCATAGATGGAATTATTTACGAATACTCAAAATGCTTGCCACAAAATTGGAGACTTTATATCTGCCGACTCTATAAATCAAGTTTTCGAATCAGAGGTAATCCCAAGAGCATGGCACGAAACAAGCATTATATTACTGCATAAAAAAGGTCCTTCAGATGATCCCAATAATTATCGTGGGATAGCATTGATCAACTACATGGTAAAATTGTTTACTTTAATACTTTTGAACCGTCTTTCAAATTGGTGTGAAGATAATTCTGTCCTTCCAGAGTCTCAGTTTGGTTTCAGAAAGGATAGGGGATGTGTGGACAATATTTTTGTATTAAACTCCGTCTTGCAAATTCACCTAAGGCTTCGTGGGAGAAAAGTGTATGCAGTCTTTGTTGATTTCCGTCGAGCATTCCATAGCATTAATCATAATCTATTGTTCGAAAGTTCGAAAATTATTAGAATTATCAGAAATCTCTATGATGGAGCATTCTCTTCAATAAAACAAGATAGAATACTCCAGACTATATTGTGCTCATTGAAACTAACTGCATCAAATTATCATACATAATATTCAAATATTCGTTAACTTGGCTCAATAAACTGAAATCTATGAACAAGACCAGACTTTCCAAAATTTGCTATGCACGTCTACTTGATTTGGAGCGAAATGACACTAAATTCAACTGGCTCTCTCAGTTGAAAGAATACTTCATATTCGAGAATTTATTGCAGCGTGTTCTGAATTATCACTAGAAAAAGCTTACGGACGATATTTTGGCAAAATTCAAGCAAAAGCTAATTTCGCTTGAGTTAGAAAGACTTATGAGTTCTTCCTACCTGCTGATATACAATGGCTTAACAGTTACCGATCCATCAAAATCTTACTTAAGTATTCCCTCACAAATCTGTATAACGTGTATTATTGCTCAAATCAGAATGTCTAGCAAAAAATCCTTGATGTTCTCGTTTCATGGCTCCTTTTACCATATTGACACGTCAGAGATATGTTCGATTTGTAACCTACACGTGACTGAGTCTTTGCAACATATTCTGTTTGAATGTCTTATCTACGCAGGCATAAGACAAAATGCGAGTCTCTCTGAAATCGGTAATATCGATGGTCTAGTACTTCTTTCTGCTCAATACCCATAACTTTTTACACTTAACAAACCTTGTGAAATCCTTGATTAATATTATGAAGTTGCGATCTTTCATTCTAAATGAATGACTGTTCAAATGATGGAAACTAGGTATAATATAGGAATTTGTGTAACTCTGCATCACTACTTTCATATAAGTTAAACTTTTTTTCTCAATGTAGATACTTTATCTACTATATTTGTGTTCTTTTAAATCTAGTTAGCATGTAAACCGAACCCTTGTGACGAAAATATAATGTTTCTAAGACAATAAAACTATCTATCTATCTAATAGGGGCTGTAAAAGGGTCATTCGAGGATAAGTGAAGAAATCAGAGGAATACGGTCTGTTCGTTATTAGCTAGTTTGAACCACATTATAGTAAAGTCGTTCTGTTCTAAACTTCGCGCCACGTTGAAATGGAATGTTATTCTTACAGTAATTGATACTGTTATATTTCTGAGGTATAAACTGATACACTTCTCGCGTGTGAAAATAATAATAATAATAGACTGATATATTGTTCAAAAACATTAAAAAAAAAGATTCGTTGGTCACACGCCAAAAACCGCGAATGTGCAAATTTCAGGGTTCTGACTTCAACATGTAAAATACTGATTTTGTACCAAAATTTCAAATGTCAAACTCATGAATGTGCTATTAGGTTGTCTACTATGAACGAGAGTGAATTTGCGAATGGGAAAACTTACCAAAGTTTTCAAAGCAAGAAGCAAGAATATTCTTGAAACTCTTCTCATTCGAATGACAAATTGCACATTCGGGCTTTTGGCGTGGGACCGACGAATTATAATCGAGGAAAGTTCGCCTGGTCAATTCGAAGGTTGTGGAATTGAAACAAGAGCTGGAAGAACAGGATTTGGACAACTGGTGAGAAGGCTGTACTCCTGAAGATAATTTCGGACGGATTGATTGCTGACGGCGAAGATTCGAAAACCTTTTTATTCGAAGTTTCTGGAATTGACTCTAGTACGATAATGATTAAACTTCACGAATATTCGGTGAGTTAGAAACAAGAACTTGTGAAAAAGTTGGCAGTAAACTCCAAGAAAATTCAAAATGTCTGAAAGAGAAATTTAAAGGAAGTTCGAGGAATTTTGGAGAAGAGATTCTAGAAGATTCGAAGGGTTTCAGAAGAGAGCTTCTAGAAAAGTCTGAGAACATGAAAAAAGAACTTTGTGATATGGCGAACCGATTAGAAGGAACAATGGGGACTGTCAAGACAGAGATGATAATCGAAGACGGAATTGAGGAAGAGATGGGGAAATTGAAAGAAACAATCAGCGAAGAAATCAGAGGCGGAATTTAGGAATGAATCAGTAAAATGAAGAAGAAAATCAGCAAGTTGAAAAACCAGATTGACACTACCCACACCACTGAATCTGTCAATTAAAATTCAATGCTAGATCTGAGTTTGAACTGAGTTCAAAAACAGCTGCCAGAAATCAAGCGAATCCTCACAGGAATTTGAAGTAGATATTGCACGCTTGGTTCGCCTTGCATACCCAGCCGCACCAGATGAGGTAATTGAGCGACTAGCAGTCCAGGGATTCTCAGATAGACTTCGTGACTAGGAAACCAGACGAGCATTGACACTAGCTAGTACAACACATCTCGTGGATGCACTGGCACACGCTTTGGAATTTGAGGTAGAGAAACAATCTTGCAAGAACCAAAGTAAGGTTCGGATGATGGAAGAAGATATACAAGATAAAGAAAGTGTTGCCCAAGAAGGAACTGGTAAGATGCTAAAACTGTTGGAAACTTGGACACGTGCGTAGTCCATGTCCAACCCTAAAGAGGTCGAGACCAACGACGGTTGTTGAGAAGGAGCAATCGTCGGCCTATACTCAGCAAGCCCTGGTTAACAACGCATATGTCTCTGTCCTCCTACGACAGAACGAAGGAGCCTTTGTAGGCGGTTTCATCAACAATAAGCATTGCACCATGCTGCTGGATACAGGTGTGACTAGGACTATTCTTGGACCATCATTTGCCAAAACACCGGCAATAATTGAACCGTCACCCTGGAAGCTACGCACAGCAACAGGGGAGCCGGCCACTGTACGTGGTGAGCTACCGAATGAATTGATTTTAGGCAGCAAGAAAGTAAAACATTGGGCATTAGTAGCAGACATTGGGGAGGTTGCAATTATTGGAATGAACAACATGAATTCCAAAGGGGTTCAAATTGAATTTGAAATATGGCGTTCTTATTGTAAACGGAGAAAAGCTGATGCTACATGGAAGGAGTGAAGAGATGATTCGTTCCCTGCTGTTGAAGATGTAAGTGTGCCCGAGATGGCTGAGACCATACTGGCGTCTCGCTTGGACGGAGGAGTGAGCAGAAGATGCGTGGTGAAAGTCGAGCCCAAGCTTCATGATGAGAAAAATTGGACGAGGAATTGCACTAGGAAAGACAGTATTGCGAACGGACAAGTTCGTGCAGGTAAGGGTAATAAATGTCAATCACTACCCTGTGACCTTTAAGAAAGGAACTATTTTGGGGCGCTGCTCGTCAATTTTCTCTGTGATTAGGAGTGTGCGTGACACTGTTAGCCAAACCAGCAACTTGTCTGCCGGATTGGAAAAGTTGGTTGTCACTTCTTCCAAGGGTATTAAACCAGCTCAACAGCGCAGATTGAGATAATTAGTCAAGAAGTATCAAGACATCTTCGATACCAGACAAGAGAAAGGGGGTCGAACGAATGTAGTTCAGCAGAAAATTGCTACTGGGGATGCCCGACCGATCCGACAATCAGCTAGAAGACGTTCTCTTCCCAAGAAGGAAGAGGCTGAGAAAAGTGTCATTAATATGGGAAAGGAAGGAGTTATTGAACCATCCAACAGTCCATGGTCCTCTCCAGTCCTGCTGGTGAAAAATAAGGATGGATCAACACGCTTCTGCGTAGATTATCGTCAACTGAACGACGTACCCTCTTCCGAGAATAGATGACACTCTAGACACGTAGGCCGATTCCACGATTTTCTCGACACTGATCTGAAGAGTGGATACTGGCAGATAGAACTAGCTCCAGAAAATAGAGAAAAGACACCCTTCACCATCGGCTCAGGACTGCGGCATATCTACCGTTATGCCATTCGGTCTTTTTAATGCTCCAGCCACATTTGAGAGATTATGGGAGACGGTTCTGAAAGGACTCTCATAGAGGACGTGTCTGGTATATTTCGACGACGTAATTGTAGTTGGCAGATCAGTCTAAGACCACGTTTAATACCTGGAGGAGGTATTCCTGCGATTGAGAAACTCTGGATTGAAGCTGAGCCCCAAGAAATGCCACCTGTTCCGAAAAGAAGTACGATACCTTGGCCATGTTGTATCTGGACAAGAAGTAGCAGTGGATGATGAGAAGATCAAAGCAGTAGAGGAGTCGCAATTGAATGTAGTCAAGTGTAGTCGCAAGTAAAAGTGCTCCTACAAACTAATGAATAAATAGTGTAAAGACAAACCAGAAAAATTAGCAAAGTTATACAAGTTCTTAGTTCCTTGGTTGGTGTTCGTCCTACGAAATGAAAATTGGAAAAAAAACTTTAATACTTTGATTCAGCAATAGTTCAAATATAAACAGAATCACTTCAAATCGATCGTGTACGGCATTCCGACACACTACACATAAAAAGGTCCCCTTATCGCTAAACATCTGTTAAAAATAATATAATTCTAATCGTGACAATTAGAATGAATGAAGCAGTGGTAAAGAAACTGTTGGAAGAAGCTACGAAGGAAAACCAGAGCGGATTTGAAAAATAGAATTGATTCAAGTGAAACTAGGGTGGTCTTGAAAATCGAGGACCAAAATATCAAAATAAAAAAGCTGGGAGAAGAAAACAACTTGCTGAAGGAGAAAGTTGAATCTCTGGAAAGGAGCGACAGGAACAAAAATATAATAGTGTTCGGTTTAGATAAAGCTATTCAGGAAACCACTCCAGAATTTGTTTGCACCGAAATAGAAAATCTTGTTGGAGTAAAACTGACGGAATCTGATATTAGCGATTTTTACCGACTTGGAAGGTCGTCCAGTGCCCCCCTAAAGATAGAACTCGTTACGCAGCTAAAGAAAAAAAGTATATTGAAAAACGCCAAAAAGCTGAAAGGGACCGGAATTTCCATAGCAAATGATCTAACTTCAAACCAAAGGGAAGAAAATAAAGCATTGAAATATTATCTATCTCATCACCGGAATACAGGAAAATATACAAACTGCTTTATCCAAGGCGACAAGCTGGTATTGGATAACACAAAATATTCGGTACAGGAATTATTAGACCTTGATCAAGTAAACGAAATAGGACCAAGCAGCGCCCCCACTACACCCACCTACCCATCATTCGATGCACCGGAGTTCATGAAAAATCAGATACAACCTTCAGTGGAAGACAAAAGAGCAGAGACACCGAAAACAAAGAACCCATCCAGGAAACCAACTGAGAAGCCACTAGAAAAAACCATAGTGAGAACCCGTGCTGGCTCGCGTTCTGGAAATCAGTCTCAACAATAATACACCCTTTTTTTTCTCTTATTTTTGTCCAAAGAACATTATCATATCTTCTCCTGCTACATTGAGAAAAAGTATTTATGTGTTTTTACCTTTTACTTAGTATAGTAGTATTCTGTTAGTTTTAGATCACAATTTATCATTACGTCGAAAACAATTAAAAAATTAAAATAAAAAATTATCTAGGCTTTGAAAGAATATCAAGAATAAAGAATTAAGGCAATAATAAAACAAAACGAAATTATATTATGGAATGGTTTATTCAAAATCAAATTGGGAAAACCTTCAACACAATTGAACATGACACAATCGATGATATGAATAATAAATTTAAAAAAAGTAACGCTAATTCGAATAACGCATTATCATTCTGTAATTTGAACATTTGTAGTATCAACAAAAACCTCGTTCAACTCGAAGTGTTGCTTTCGCAAATTGATTTTCTCTTTACCTGTATTGTTCTGTCTGAAACTTGGGAAATAAAAAACAAAGAGTTATGTCAGATCGAAAATTATGATATGATTCACACAGATACCCGTCTGAATCAAAACGATGGGGTGGTAGTCTACTTAAAAAAAGGATTACTACAGAGTTATAAAAATGTCCAAATAGGCTCATCTAATGCATTAAATATTGAAATTGATATAAATAAGCATAAAATTAAACTAATTGCAGCTTACAGATCCCCATCAACGGATCCAGAAGAATTCACAAACAGTCTATTCGTTTTATTAGAGAATCAAAATTTCAACAATTATGATTATACATACATCATCGGAGATATAAATATCGATATACTCAAAAACAGTAAAGAATCTGACGACTATCTGAATATGTTGCAGGAAAAGGGCTTCATCTCCTTAATAAACACATACACCAGAGTTACCTCCGATACGAAATCTTGTCTGGATCACGTATTTATAAGGGGAAAAAATAAAAACTATGATGAAAACAACTATTCTGTCGTGCTAAAAACACTAATTAAAGACCACTATCCAACCTTCGCTTTTACCAATATGGGAAAACACACGTCGGCGCCAGCCGAAAGTGTACTCACATATTGTAAAACTGATGAAAAAAAACTACTCAATATAATAAAATTAAAAAATTGGGACAATGTTGAAAATCTCCAAAACGCCGAACAATCATTTGAATCATTCATAACAGAAGTGACAAAAATAATAAAAGATGCAACAAAAACTATTCAAATAAAAGTAAAAAAGAAAAAAAAGCCGTGGACTTCCATTAAAACCCGCGATTCTCTTCATCGAAAACAAGTAGCAGAACCAAACAATTACACACTGAAAAAATATTACATCAATTATCGCAACAAAATAAATATGTGGAAAGTTGTTAACCTATTCACGAGTAACTATAAAGAGAAAACTAACACTATTGAAAATTTAATCCTGGCAGATGGTGAGGAAATAACTGAGGCAAATGATATAAGTAGCAAATGAAATAAATAATTATTTTTCCGAAATAGGTCAGAAGCTTGCATCTAAAATTAACAAATCTAATTTGAAACAGCACCACACAATATCCCCGAACTCTATTTATCTTCGGCCCACGACTGTTACCGAAATTAAAAATGAAATTTCATCATTAAAGAATAATAAATCACCCAGTCCAGATGGGATTAAAAATGAGGAGGTCAAATTGATGGCGGAAAATATATCTGCACCCTTGTGTCATATCTTCAACCTGTGCATCTCCACCGGAATAGTGCCAAAGGCTTTCAAAACTGCAATTATAATACCAATATTTAAAGGTGGTGATAAATCAAGTGTGTCAAATTACCGACCGATTTCACTCACATCGGTATTTTCAAAATTATTTGAGAAAATAATCAAAAAGCGACTTATGGAATACCTTAACCTCCACAATATAATTTCAAACAGACAATACGGGTTCAGGGAAAATCGAAGCACCCAGGATGCCATAGCGTACCTCACTTCACAAATATAAGCTGCTGTGGATAGTAAACAGCCTTGTTTGGGTGTTTTTGTAGATTTAGCAAAAGCTTTTGACACGGTAAGTCATGAACTTTTGTTAGAAAAGCTGGAAAATCTAGGCATTAGAGGAATTCCATTTGAACTCCTTAGAAACTTTCTCATAAACCGCGTACAAATGGTCAAAGTAAATGGAAAAATAAGTGATCCAAGATCAGTTTCCTGTGGTGTACCACAGGGCACAGTTCTTGGTCCTATACTGTTCATAGTATATTTAAACTCCTTGCTCACTTCGGAAATTGACGGGGAAATAGTCTCGTTCGCTGACGATACGGCCATCATTTATGTTGCTGATTCGTGGGCTGAGGTGAAGAAAAAGGCCGTAGACGATTTGGAAAAAATTAATGATTGGTTCAAATTGAATTTGTTAACGGTATGGCTAAATTCTTTCATTCTACTTATTATACCTATTACTTATATCTTGTAGACTAAGTTTACTTGTTTATTTTTTAATTTATTTATTGTTATGCTATTTTAATTTTAAAAAAAATTGTAACATTTTAATAAGGTACCTACTAATGAGCTATGAAACTAAATCAGGCCTTTTTAATAGTACACGCATAAATTCATGAAAGCAAATAAACATAAACCACTCCATAGACAGTCCTTTCAAGGACTACATGGCGTTTTTGTTTATTTACTCGGTATTTATAAATGTATATTGTTTTGTAAAATTTTTTTTTTCATCTGTTACCTTGTGAATAAACATATATTCTATTCAATTCTATTCTAGTAAAGGAGAAGGCCTATTCCGAAAGACATTCACCAACTTCGGAGTTTCCTTGTTTTGTGCACATATTATCGCTGATATGTGCTGGGGTTCGCCAACATCGCTAAACCACTGACTAGGCTCACGAAAGGTCAAACAAAGTTCCAATGATCCGAAAAATGCCAAGACTTGTTCAGGAAGCTGAATAAAGCACCATTTCTAAGTTATCCCTTTCCGAGTAGAAAATTCATTTTGGACATGGACGCCAGCAACGTGGGACTTGGAAATGTCTTGTCAGATCCAGGATGAGCAAGAGAAGGTCATTAAATACTTCAGTAGAACTTTCAGTAAACCGAAGCGTAACTACTGTGTCACCAGGCGAGAGCTGTTGGCTGTTGTCAACGGAGTAGAACACTTCTATAAATATGTGTACGGGAGAAAATTCCTTTTATGGATCTACCACGCAGCCCTCAGATGGCTTCTTCAGTTCAAAAATCCTGGGGGCCAAGTAGCACGTTGGATCGAATTTGACTTCGAGATCAAACATCGAGCAGGGAGTAGCCACAAGAACGCAGATGCCCTGTCAGGAAGACCATGCCCAGACGACTGCTCATACTGCCGGCGAGCAGAAAAGAAAGAAGCAGCGAATTGTAGAATCACGGCAGTTGACAACAGCTGTTATGACAACGAGGTCCAGAAAGACCAAGACCTTGCCGTTGAATCCTACTGGGCCCAATGGAATTCCCTTACTCTGGACAATGTGGTCCTGGAACGTGTGTTCTAGTCCGAAGATGATGGGGAAGACAGAGGTCAGATAGTGGTGCCCAATAACAGAAAACAGGAAGTACTTTGTGAGATCCATGACAGACCTGCTGGATGACATCTGGGAGTGACGAAGACCCTGCAGAAAGTGAGGCAACGGTTTGATTTGGCCAATTGTCGAATTGATGTCAATGACTGGTGCAGAAAGTGTGATGTGTGTGCTGCCAGCAATGGACCTCGGACACGACCCAAGTCCCCGATGCCTCAGTATAACGAAAGTAGTCCATTCGAGAGAATCGTCATTAACATTGCCAGCCCGTTTCCCGTGTCAGCCACGGGAATGAATACATCCTTGTGGTAATGGACTATTTTAGTAAGTGTGCCGAAGCCTATACCCTGCCCAACAGGAAGCCATCACCATCGTGGACGTCTTGGTGAAAGAGTGGATATGTCGATTCGGTGTTCCCTTGGAGCTGCATTCGGACCAAGACAAACATTTCAAACCCAACCTGTTCCAAGAAATGTGCCAACTGCTGAACATCCGCAAGACGAGAACGACTCCGATTAAACATCCAGAGTGCCAGTGACCGAATGGAAGCGACTTATGACATCAATGCCAATGCTGAAAGATTTTAGGTTTACAACCCGAAGCGTCGCCGGGGCCTGTCACCGAAATTACGGTATTCATTGGAAGGCCCGTACAAGATCGTCAAGAGGATAAACGACCTACTTTACCGAATCCACAAACCACCCAGAGGGAAACCAAGGGTCGTTCATTTCAACAAGCTGGCCTCCTATGCGAGGACGTTCCAAAAATTCATGTCCTTATACTCAAATGGACAGAAAGTGTCGCACGGGGTAACTCGGGAGGAGCCACGGGACCTTTCCAAGGTGCCAGTCGATACAGCGCTAGCTCACTGCGTGGCAGAATATCTTCAAATGTCCAGAGGCATCGCTGTGGTATTCTTCAAGAAAATCGGTCGACTCCAGGATCTACGGGAACTGTACCCAAAAGTTGGAGGGGTGCTACAGTTGAAGAAGAGCCACAGAAATATCTTTTACATGATGACTAAGAAGCGATCTCGAGATAAACCGTCCTATGAATATGTCTGAAGGAACCTCACCAGGTTGAGAGATACGATGATGGACCAGAATCTTGTGGACCTGGCAGTCCCAAAATTGTCCTGTGGAATTGATGGGCTGGACTGGAGAGTAATAAGAAGCATGTTGGGGACGATCTTCAGATCCAGCGGCGTCCAGATTTTGGTTTGCTGCAACCATCTTTCACGACCAAACATGATGACTGTGGAGTGTCATTTCCATTTAACGTCACGGTGCAGATAATAATAATAATATATAATAACAATAATGTTTATTCACATAAATATAACGAGATATTAATAACAATTGTATAAATAAAATTAGTAAATAAACAAAATATAACAGATGCAAAAATATGCTTGTTTGTGATTTGCTAGATAAACATTTGAGATATGAGATATAGAGTAAAATATGATACATATAATGTAGAAATCGGTATGACAAGATCGGGTAAGTACACTAGACATAATTTGGAAAGTATCGACAAAAGCAGGTAGGTTTTGATATGATCAGTTGAAAATGGACAAAATGTTTGTGATTTTCTAAATAAACATTTGAGATACAAAATATAAAGTAATATGTAATACATATATTGCATGAATCGGTGCGACAAGATCGGGTAAGTGTACTGGACAGAATTTGGAAAGTATCGACAAAAGCAGGTAAGAATGTATGAAATCAAGGTATTAAGTATAATTATGGACAGTATAGCATTTAGACTAGATTTGAATATGTGTACTTACATTTGTGATATTTTATAAAAAAATATGTATCATCTTAGATATTTCGAGTCAACCAAGTCACTGAACATTTTTTTTCCAGTTGCATCCACTTTTTCAGATTGTGTTTGAATCCAATATGAGTCCGATTATTTTTCAATTCATTTGGTAGTGTATTTCAGAGCCTTGGCGCCAAATATTGCATCGAGCGTTGTCCAATTGTTTTATTGCTGAATGTAGTGCTAGACTGCGTTTTTTTGTTACTTGTTGCATATGTATGTATGGGAGAGGATAGTTTTATTTTATTTTTATGTATATTCATAATTATTCGTTGGCATAAAAGCTGTCGGATGTCCAATATTTTTGCTTCATCAAATAATATGTCACATGAATACGTGAGTTTTTTTTGAATATTATTCCAAGTATCCATTTTTGCACAACACTTAATTTTTTTAGGTGTCAATCAGCTACGGCACCCCACCCTAGTATACCGTAAGAGAGTTGAGATTGCACGAGTGCAAAGTATATTATTTTGAGATTTGTACTATCCAGGTAATCTGACATAATCCTAAATTTAGTCAACAGACCCCTCAGTTTATTAGTTAAATATTTCGTTTGTATATCCCATCTGAAGTGTCTGTCGATGATAATTCCCAAATATTTAATTGAGTCTTTTTCTAGAATTTGTATACTCTTATCAATATGTAGCGGCCCTAATTTCGGTAGGTTGCTTGCATAGGAGGTGAATGGTAAGTAGCAGGTTTTCTGGCTGTTAAGTGTCAATTTGTTAAACTTGAACCATTTGCTTATATTCCGGAAATCTTCTTCTGATTCATTTTTCAGTTGTTTCCAAGATGAAGATTGGTATATAATAGCCATATCATCGGCAAAACTGATTATTTGGCCTATTTTGTTATTTTCATAACGTTGTCTACGTATAGTGTGAAAAGTAGCGGTCCAAGAACAGTTCCTTGTGGGACACCATAGGTTACTGTTTTTGGATCACTCAGAGTTCTGTCGATGTTAACAAATGGCTTTCGATCACGTAGATAATCTTTGAGTAACTCGTATATACTCCCTCTCAGTCCATAAGAGTAGAGTTTTTTTAGTAACCGTTCGTGGCAAACAGTGTCGAACGCTTTTGAAAGGTCTACGAAGATACAAACGGATGGTTTTTATCTAAAGCATTATATATTTCTGAAGTTAGAGCATATACTGCATCGTCTGTGGATTTTCCCTATCTAAAGCCGTACTGTTCATCAGAAAGTATATTGAATTTATCTATAAATTTGGTGATTCTGATTTTCAATAATTTTTCAAATATTTTTGCAAATGTCGATAGTATTGAAATTGGCCGATAATTTTCAATTTTGTGTTTGTTTCCACCTTCATGTAGTGGTGTTATAATCCCGATTTTCAGGCAAACTTGGGAAGCTTCCTACTGTGAAACATCTATTTATTATGAAACTGAGGGGTTCAACGATTTGAGCGCTGATGTTTTTTAATGTTTCCGCATTTTTTTTGTCCCATCCAGGTGCTTTCTTTGGTTTCAAATCTTGAATGACTTGTTAAACTTCCCTTTCATTTGTGGGGATCGGGAACATACTACTTTTCAAGTTATTTATGTTCTCTGTATAATCCTTAGGAGATTCTATTTTATTCGCATAATCCTGACCTAGGTCAGTATAATATTTATTAAATTTATTTCGATGTCAGTTTTATCTGTAAGGGTGTTTGTATTATCGCATTCTATTGAGTCTATGTTAGTTTTGGCTTTTTCTTTCGAACATATTGTGTTGACACTACTCCATATGGCACTGGAATCATTTGGACTGTCTTTCATGATCCTGTTCATATAGTTTTTTTTGAGATAATTATCAGTTTTCTAATTTGATTTTTGTAGGTTCTGTATTTTTCTTTAAGTGTTTCATTATCAGGATCTAATTGTGATTTCAGAAAGATTTCGTTTTTTTCATCGATAGATTGTTGTAGTCCCGGAGTAATCCATTTGTTTCTCATTTTATTTTTATTCTTTCATATTTTCACTGTTTTGGTATTTTCTTCAATATGATCTCTTAATTTTTGTATGAATATCTTCATCATTTCATTTGTATCGTTTGATCCATAAATATCTCTCCAATTTTCTTTTCTCAAATTTGTTTTTAGTTTTTCATATTCGATATATTTTTTATATATGCTTGTTTTTGGTACACTATTTGCATTCTCGATTTTTTTACAGTATATTGCAACTGGAAGATGATCAGTGATGTCTAGTTTAATACAAAGGATTTAAATTTACTCTTTGATTGATTATCATTCAAAGAAATATGATATGGGAAATCTTGCGAATATCGACAAACTCCAAGGATGACATTTTGAGACGAAATATTTCTAAGAAGGGAGGGGGGCAATGTGATATTTCTGAGGTCGTACCTGTCGCCTTCACTCATGAACAATCCTGTTATCCGAAGGAATGTCCGAAAATTTTCGACTCCCAGCATTTCGAAAGTGCGACATCTAGATGAGAATAGATGAGGCAGCTCGAGAACTTTCTGGTTAGATTCCCTTCGAGTAACTATGCCTCGCGGAAAGCAGATTATCCCTTTTCCGTGTTATTTATGGTACACCGGTTTGAAATTATCACAAATACAGAGGCGAAATCAAAAGTTATGAAAAACAACTACTTGTATGGTTTTTTGATCTTCGGATTTGAAAAAAAATCGAAGAAGGCTTTGACAATTCGAATCTTATTTCAAAGTTATAGCGGCATAAAGGAGCTTTTGAGCTCTATTCATCAGAAAAATTGTTTAAATCAGTCAACAAATAAAAAAAGTTTCAAGGGTGGCCGCTTTCGAATGGGTCATTCTGTATATTTAATTCTGGTTTTCTCTTTCACTGAGTAAATTACATGAATAAGAGGTGAACAAAAATTATAGCCGAGGTTAATAAATACCAAATTTTCAAACTTTTCATTTTGTTATTTATTGTTTTAATGAAACTATGAAATGATATCACCATTTTATCCAAAAAAATTATTCATTTACAGAGTGTGACATAAAGTGGAAGAAAAAGAGAGAGAGGCACGGAGTTGACGATTTTTGTTACTTTGACGGCGGCATGTTATATTTTGCCCGTTATACTTAAATTATTTACCTCAAAAAAAAAAAAAAAAATAGATCGACCGTACTTGGAAATATCAAGGTGAAATTTTCTTTTTGTTTGTGGCCCTCCCTCCCACCCTTTCCTCACGCTCAAAACATCAGATTATCGAAATGCACACTTTTCGGTATGCAATCACACCACCTTAACTCAAGGGTCTTCATCCCTAAAGAAAGGGGAGTCTGAAACGATTTTTCTTCTTTTGAGTGATGAAGGGTTGTATGATTGTGTAGAGATAAAAATAATAAAGAAAAAATCTCAGAGCTTTAAATGGATGAAAAGGGTATTTTCTCTCATTTTTGGGCATTTTCATTTTAGTATTGATGTCTATCATTTACTTTGTTAAATGACTGTCTCATTTTTACTATTCTAGATATTTCTTTTTTTTTGTGAATAATTTTACGAAATTGTGTTGTTTTCGCGAAATAGATTTCCTTGACTTATTCCATTCGAAATGGGAAATATCCAGTTTTATCAAAATCAACTAATGAAGGTTTGGTTAAGCCGTCGACTAGTAAAATTTTGTAAAATTTGTTTTTACGAAACTCCCAGGTTTTCGGAGAAAACCCCTCAAAAGCAGAGCTTGTGCGAGCAAGGGAGATCCGGGACCTACAGTTTAAATAAAAGTGGAATCCGAACCACTTCAGCTCAGTGACACACGACCGGGGATCGAACCCGGACCGTCTGGGTGGAAGCCAAACGCTTTAACACCTCGACCACTTCGCTGTAGAAACTAATAACTTACAATTCTGGATTCAGTAATGGATATGAATTTCTTTCAATTGACACGCCCCTGAGGTTGATCCTCTCACACGACTGGTGAGGAAACGAGATAGTATAATATAGCTAGTATGCCAGATCTGGCACAGGGTCGGATCGGGAATGAGAAGAAATAAAACTCATTCTGGTCGAACGAAACTTTGGAATTTCATAACTTTTACAATTATATACTAGCTTTTTTGAACAACGTGTGTTCAACCCTTGGGCAATACTCCATAACATATTTATATTGAGAAAAAAATAAGATGCTGTTCCAAAATGTTGGATGAGTTTCGTGATGGCCGTGGTGGTAGAGCGTTCGCCTTTGGTGCGAAGGGTCGAGGGTTCAAAGCCTCGCATGGTCATCGGTCTCGTGCATGGCATAACACGTTAAAAGGTGTGGGCTGCGTCTTCCCTAGCTCATACAAGTCTCTCGAAGTCATCCGAGGGTTGCGCGTAGGGGTGCAATTGGTTGACGGAAATAACAATTTTAACAACAACAACAACAATTTCTGATACGATTCCATTCGAAATTGGTATATAGGAGCTTTTGGGTTGGGATGTCATGATTTTTTTAATATTTCAGAATTCAACGTGGCGGCTACAAAAAGCGAACGAAATTTCTGATTCATTATCTTATTCAATTTTGAGTTGGTATAGGTATAGGGAGTTTAGTGGTCGGAGAGCGTTAGAATGTAGGGGATCTTTGGGTCGGTGATTTTGACTTTTTTAAAAATCAGATTCAATTCAAACATTTTATCTAGGTGAGATAGGAGATGAGTTTTTCTGAACTAAATAATTCAATATGACATATTTTAAGAAAGATCTGAAGGAAATTTTTTGAAGGGTCCAGTGGAAAAACGATGAGATTCCACTTTTTCAACAGTCGAGAAAAGCGCAATTTAATGTAGGAGTCCCATCGTTTTTTTACTATGCTGCATTCTTTCGTCCGCAGTTTTTTATGGAATCTCATTGTTTGTCCCCTGTGAGGTTTGGTATGTTGATACTTCATACTACAAGCTAACAGATGCCGCTAAAATCTCGATTTCGAAAAAATGGAACCTCGTCGTTTTTCCAATGGACCCTTCATTTGTTTTCAGTACATTTGAATAAAATCTTGCCTTAATACACTTTGTTATTTATATTCATAAGGAAATACACTCTCTAGTTCATCTCGGAGTTAGTGGCATATTTTTACGCATATTATACTTAATAACTTGCTCTTATGACTCCCATATCGGAAACTCCGTTCTAAATTGGTTTCTAATAAAAGGGTTAAGTTGGCGGCAAGGCGTTTTTGATGTCCTTCTGGAGTTGAAAAGCTACAGCAGATTTTTCTTGAATGTTCCAATGGGACAGGTTGACAAACGAAACATTGACTTCTACCATGAAGACCTAATACCAGGTGATTTTTACGACTTTGCTTGTTTCTTCGGCGGAATTTATATCAAGAATCGTAATCGTTAGAATTTATTCACTCCATTTTCATAATTTCATTAATTATTCTAGGTTGAAGAAAGAATTATTTTTATCAAATTCAAGGACAACGCAATATAACCAGAAGAAAACATTGTGATTTCGTCATATATACGAGACCTGATTTCAGTATAGAAAGAATACACAGAGACGTTTGTGTTTGAGAATCAATAATGCTTTCAAAGCTGGAAGCATTTTATGTAGATTGCATTCTACCTGAAATTTTAGAGAAATGAGGATACATGATTCTAATATTGTTGAGGGTAGAACATTTTTTTTGTCCAATATTCAGCTATATTTGAATGAAAGATCTTTCTAAAATATTGCTTACTTTCATTAATTTTCAAGAGTTGCGTTAATCGACATCGGTTGAATTGAATATTTCACGAGTGAAATGGTCCTATATTGTCTCACCCTCTATATGGAATTAGACAAATGTACATAAACTATGGACCTTTCCTGCAAAAAATTACATTGAAATTGAGCAAATAGTTATCATGAAAATCGCTATGAGATCTTATTAGTCACTTTATTTCCAGTAGTGTTTCATTCAATTTTGAAAATATATCTACCAATGTGAAATAATTTTGAGTAAAAATATAATTTTCTTCGAAAAGCCCTAATAGATTAAATTCTTTTGACAATCAGACTATAAATCACAAAATCTTCCGCCATTTTGAATTAATGCGGTAAATTGATATTGTGAAAGAATCCTAACTTGATAATTTATCAATTTTCCATTCATGGTTTCATATCTGATTATTTTCTGAACACCCTGTTCATATTTTCAAATTAATGCATTCATTTACACCTGAATAGGAATTTTGAACAGAATATGACCATGAATCACAAAATAAATCAAATCAATCTCAGAGCAGCCGTTTTGAATTGTTCAAATTTGATGAAAACTCCCATCTTCAACCCCAAAATACCATTCTTATATAGAATAAATCACAAAACTCGTCTGCCATCTTGAAATCCTAAATTTCGACAAAAAATCATGATCTTCAAACCCAAAAATAATTACATAGGTTATAATCTTTTAAATAACCCGCCTAGAAACCACAAAACTTGTCCCTTATTCTCAATTCACGAATTTCAACAGAAATCACGATCTCTTAACCCAAATATCATTTTGAACTAAATCGGACCTAATCATAAAACTCGTCCGCCATCTTGGAGTAGCTATCTTGGAGCTGCCATCTTGAATTCATCAATTTCGACAAAAGTCTTCGAGCCCAAAAAACCCACTTACAAATTTTGAATCGAATCGGACCATGATCACAAATCTCGTCCGCCATTTTAAAATTATCAATTTTGAAGAAATATTCATAATCTACGAACCCGAAAACCTCCACGTACCGATTTTGAATCGAATAAGAAACCAAATCACAAATCTCGCCATTTTTTTTTTTTTTTTTTAAACATGTATAATGGAGTATGTACCACGTCAAGAATAATATACACCTGTCAAATATCAAATCATTCGGACGTCTGCAAGTGAAAAATTAATTCAAAGATTCCGTTACATACATAGTTATATCTTACAGGTCAAAATAGTATGAAGCGTGTGATGAGAAAAACAAGGTTCCCAATAAAAGTAATTCTGGTCCAATACATTTTTATAGAATAAACCGTTTAAAAAAATAATAGGATAGAATGTTTACATCTGCATTGTATATTTGTACATGTCATGTTTTATTCGACATTGCCTTTTATCTGATATTCCAGACGTGGTATCTATTTGTTTTTGAGGTATACTTCTTAAAATTCACATTCAAAATATTTCCGAAATAGTTCATACAGATTTGGTTTAAATATTTTTCCAATTCTTTATACATTGTGTGACTGTAATCTATTATATTTAGTCATTTGAAATTTCCGTGCAAACTTTAAGATTACCACGAAAACAAACAAGTTTGAATCTAGATTTGTTATTTGGAAGAACGAGCACCAAATTGTTAAATTCACACCTGTATTTTACGAGAATCGCCAAGGTATTTTACGAGAATCACCAAGTTATATGTAGGGCGGAGTTTGAATTTATTCCATCGGGAAAACTCGCACTGCCATCTAGCGATATACGTTCCTTATTTCGAAGGCTAAAGACTCTTAAGCTGAGCGTTCAAATATTTCCAACTATCGTTTTTTTTACTATTTGATCGGCTGCCCTACTCGCGCGCCTCTATATAGAAAGCTAAGATATGGTGGAAGTACTCGACAGGGTGCAAGGTATCCCCCTATATGTTAATCTGTCTCGCTTGAGTAAATCCCAAAATCTCCTATTGGGCTCCTCTACTGTGATAGTGACTGATTGATACATACGAAGTAATACTCTTTTTTCTCTCATGTGGTAATTCTTCTGATGAAATAGGTTATCCCAGGGTGTCGCTTGAAATGGCGACTAGGGACTGAGCAACTGTGATTGAACTATTGGTATTGAATTGATAGCTGATGATGCTTTAAAAATCCATGTTTACATTTTTAATGAAACTTTATTGTTGAATTTCACAAATATTTGGATTACAAAACCGTGAAAAAAAGTTTACTTCTGCCCGAAGAAGCCATGATATGACGCAACAATTGTCACAATTAACCAAAAATTTGTGAAATTCAATATTAAAATTTTATAACAGACGCTGAGTATCATTTACATGAAAATATGCCTATGTGTTGAGTTTTATGGTACACGGAATACCACTCCAAACTTCCCGAGTGATACTCATATATCTATTAACTACACGAAAAAAACTATAACATTTCATGACACTCTAACCTAACATTCATTTTATCTGGTTTCCTACGGAGTTTAGGTGGTACACAGGGCGCAATGTAACATACATTCATTTATTTCAGTGAGAGCACATTTTCAGAAAACATTATTTTATTCGTTACATTAAGCTCTATAAATGGAGCGAATGAAACTTATGCTCGGAATACTGTGCGGATTGTGGAAACCATATATTATGAATGGAATGGTGCAACAGAAAATAGACCTAATTATGACAGAAGACGGAGATACATATAATAGAAAACGAACGAACTGAATGCCTGATTTCAAGTTCGAGTAGTGGCGCACTGGATTCTGAACATAGTTTAATAAATTCTATAGGAAAGTTTATGTTTCAATGCCATTCAGAATGAAGAACGAACGGCTATGACGATGAGAAAATATTTGTTGAACGTTACGCAAGAGATAGAAATTATTTTCGGAAGTAATTACACAAGTGCTTCAAAATTACCGATAATTTTCCATGAAAGAATGTTGTCTAAATACTGCTTGAGTTTATTTTCATATTTCGTCAAAAGTGCCCGATTCCGAAGGAGGAGGGCAAACAACAAAATATGAAAATAACCGAATGCAGTTTTTTAATGCTTGAATGGAAAATTATCAGATGATTCGGTAGAATATTTCCGGAGTTGAAGGAAAAATGTATGTGCTGCTGTTTTACTTTCAACTACATTTTCCCCAATATATTGTATGGATCACTCAACAGAACGCGACATTTTTTCACTTTTTGAAGTATATCTGACATTTATCAGTATTGTCAGACAGTGTTGTTATTATTGGTGTCATGCCTACGAGATGTTTTCGCAGTGCAATTATCGCTTCGCAGTGCAATTACCGCTGTAATTTTTCGATAATTGCATTCCTCTTCAAATGACAAATTTCATATAGGAGGGAAATATTCGAATTAATTATTCCTGTATAGGTCGAAACTAACAAATTCAAAGCAAAACTGATTCAAGCCAAATTCAGTGGGGACCACAAATAAAAAGTTCAATGGATAATGCCCCCAGGGAAAACTACAACCGCAGTCACGCGTTTCAAGATTTTTAGCCTTCGTCAGTATGGTGTAGTATAAGAGAAAATATGTTGAAAAGGTAAACATTTCCAATTCCACATCTGACTTCTTGAATATCCTGTTCATATTTTCAATAAAATCAAGAGAAAAGATGTTTGAAAGTGGTTGACAATGTATTAGTGTTAGTAGAATTCTTCTGGACTTCCATTATCTAGAAACAAAGAAAATGGATTATTTACATGTGTTTGAGTCACGACGTTTCAACAGTTAACATCTACTGTAGTTATCAAGTGTGTGAATGCGACAAGATATTTCGGATACTTATTATATAGCCTGCAACTGATGTACCTGCTATAAAGGCCACGAAGATCATAATTACCTTCATAGCAGGTACATCAGTTGCAAGCTATATAATAAGTATAACAGATATCATGTCGCATTCACACACTTGATAACGAAAGTAGATGTTAACTGTTGAAACGTCGTGACTCAAACACATGCAAAGAAACTATTTTCTTTTTTTCTAGATGATGGAATTCCAAAAGAATTCTACTAAGAGAAAATATGTTCAACAATTGGATGGTAATGAGAAAAAAAGTGAAGGTAACAAACACACGGAGACAACTACAGAAGCCATCTTCACATTTTCGGTATCAGTTGTAAGACACTGTTTTTAAGGGCAACAACTAACGTTACCACGTATGAAGTTATGGCTACCTGCGTGTCACCCGAGTCCAAGAGCTGGAACACAAACAGAGGCGGTGAGGAGGAGAACCGTGTTGAATAAAAATAAGGTTTAATATACACCACCCTCTGGGAAAAGTGCAACCGCAGACAAGTGTTTCAGGGTTTTTGGCCTTCCTTGGTACGGTATAGTACAAGAGGAAAGTTGTCAAACAATTGGATGGAAATGTTAAAAAATTTAAGATAATCAACACACGGAGACCACTACCAAAGCCAGCCGCACATTTGCGGTATCAGTTCAAAGACCCGGTATTTAAGTTTCAGAAATTATATTTTTTCCATCTTCAGGGAACTACAATAGATATAATAAGTTGTAATGTGAAATTATGCAAGCTCCTATGAAGATGCATTATTTTTCGAGTTGTCGCAGCTCTTGCTGAGTCCACTTTATCATTCCAAAGGAGTAGAGAAGGATCGGAACGGCAAGCATATTAGTTGCAGTAACTTCGTTCTTCCCCGACAGTTCTGATGACCAGATCTGTTGGAGTTTATGCTGATACTTGCCGCGTAGAGAGTACTTAACTGTGAATACCTCTTGGGAGCAGCGTTGCTCCACCCCTACTTGAGTATACGTCTTTCCGGCATTCAGATGATGTACGATGCTTCCGTCTACGAGATGGACATTCTCTCCGTATTCCTTGCATCATCCTCTTTTGAGATGAACCGTGGCAGATTTGTCGATCCCAAATTCCATTCCGATAGCATGAGTGTACTCTTCCACCACCCTAAGGGACTGATGTATATACCTTTCTCCAGAGGCAGAGGCAGAGTTTACGCTTATACTGCACGGAGTCCTGCGTGATACATCTATCGATGAACAGGTTCTTCTTGCGCCCGGCGACCCCTTTCTCTGATCCTCTTTGCTTATATATCCGTTCATACACCGTAGCAACTGCGGAGAGAATGCGCGTGTATAAGATGCGCGTAAACACCTTGTAACACGCACTCAAGCATGTAATCGGCCTGTAATTCTTTGGATCAGACAAACCTCCGTTTTTGGGGATGAGCACGGTTCGCCCCTCGACAAACTACTCCGGAATCTGCTGCTCCCCATCTAGCCATGAGTTAAAAACTCTAGCCAGATGGCGGTGGGTTATAGGAAACTTTTTCCACCAATAGTTATTTAACCCATCAGGGCCTGGAGCAGCGAAATTCTTTGAGCCTTTGAGGGCCCTTTGTTCTTCTTCCGTGATTATCGGATTGCGCAGATCATTGGGCTCAGGCTGCCAAAGACTCTAGCAGAAAGCTTCGAACTGCGCTAGGGCTGGAGTATATGATTTGTGTGGTTGCGGATACTCATTGATATTCTTCCAGAATGTTTCCACCCGATCTGCAGCCGGCGGGTTATCGACAACACTTGAAGGCTCTTGGAATAAGGGAGAAGGTTTATTTCGGAACTTATGTTTTCTGCGATACTTCTCGCCTGCCTCACTAGTGACTTATTTGCAGCCACTAGCATTCGTACGCTATCAAGACGGTGCTGTTTGATGGTGAACAGCACAACTTGATGCGTGGTGAGCTCGTCTCAATTTTGCAGCAATTCGCCGCACTGCAGGCGTGAAAGGCCTATTAGCCGCCACGAAGTCCACCACACATTGGATACGAGACGCGTGTTGTCTCGCCGACTTGATATCAGCTTCCATCTCGTGTACACGTCGTTCATACCTCACAACCAGAGCGGTGGTGTACCTCCTCTCCAATTGAGATAGAGAATGAGCGGCATCGTATATGACAGAATTGATCTGCAAGATGTCAGCCTCTTCTGGAAGAACATCGCCAATCTCCGCATACACCCGTGCCAGTACTTGCGGTTTCAGGTGCTTCATATTGTAAAGCGTCCTGCGGGTTCTGATATTCTCCATCGGTGGTACAATGCGATATACCTCCACAGCCAAACCGACACTTGGCATATCTGCCACTCTGATAAAAGGCTGAGAAGGAGCTCTAACGTAGCCTCGTGCCCGAGGATGGGATACATAATCCCTGAGATGTTGTGCGGAAATGGCTGCTTGCTCTAGGTGTCTCTCACACCAGATAGCATGCATTCTCGCCATATCTCCTTTCCGGGCAGGCTCACTGCTCTCGTAGCAATGCATGAGTCCGTCTCTTAATTCGTCCGTCCACTCAACGCGTCTGTTGTTTTCGCGGTTGTCATCATTTGGCAAACCATCGTTGTTGGCCCCACCACCTTGCCTTCGACCCGTAATCCGAGGGGGTCGGTTGTGGGGGTCTCTTCTTCGATCGTTTGAAACCGAGTAGAAGAGATTAAAGGGGGGGTTAACCCAGCGAACCCACGTTCGACACCGGAGGGAAAGGTGTATTTTCCCTCCCGGATGCGCATGAGCTGCCGGTCCGAATTTGCATCCTTTGCTCGGGTAGGTGGTGTCGCATCTCACCAGGGCTTCAAGTGTTGGTTGACCTCCCTGCCTATTATCATAAACGACTCAAATATGGACTTAGCAAAAAGTCTAGAATGGTGATTAAATAACTTGGTAGACTGCAATGCAAACAAAACACAAGCGTGTCCTTTCTCTAGAATGGCTGATCTTACAGTGGTCAACATAATTATGTCAGGAGTATCTATACCAATAAAGTCCTTTATTTCGATGCTTGTTATTACTATCAGCATCATCCTTTTAGGATAAAGCCATGTGAGGTCCATTGCCTGAAGTGCAAACATTTTTCACGGACGGAAGTATGATAAAGTATGGTTTCCGGACTTGGAGGCCGTAGTCGGTTGACCTCCGTAAAGTCGGTATCTGTGAACGTTTCGCACATAACTGCGTTGGGCATCTTCAGATTGAATCTTTGCGTCTCGAAGAGCAGCGTAACACTGTCGATTGGAAGTTAGACCCTATGTATGCAGCACCTAAACATACTTTCATTAGATTAGATAGATAGATAGATAAATTAATTCCTCATAATCACAATAACATGGCACCTGACTAATTTAACAATATACAGGGTTTCCCAAAAGAACTGGAGTGGCCGAATATTTCAGCAGGGGTTATTAGTAGTGCAGGATCTGAAAATAATATTTGCAACGTTACCAGGTTCACAATTCTTCCTATGGAGCCGTCAACTTCATTGTTTTAATTGTAATGTTTTAGCGCATTCGATTTGTCGTGTTCAAATTACTAGGACCTTATAATATCAAATTTAATTTTTTTTTGTTAATATGGCAATTTAACATTACTTTAAAAAATATCACGGAATATAAATATGTCGTAATATCCCGGCGATGTGACAACGAAAATTAATTATTAGGAATTTGTTGGCAATTCTGATCTGAAAATACCATTGAAAACGTTGTCAAGTTTACATTACACTAAATCTTCCCATTTATTCAAACTCCATTCTTAAATTTGGCGCATTTTATTTGAGACCATCAAGTTACATTTTCTAACAGAAGCAAATCAAAACCCATCGAATATCGTCATAACTGATGAAAAAACACTAACAAACAGAGAGCAATACAAAACTACGTAGGTAGTACAAAAATTCCGTATTATTATGGCAATTAATATACTGAATTATATTCAAATTATAATCCAAAGACAAACAGTAACAGGTCTTGGTAAACTAAACAAGAAAATAAATGACTACACGTATAAAGTGTTCAGAATGTTGGCCATTATTTGCCAAACAATCCAAGCCTGTTATAAAATCACCTATTGTATTAATTAGCAATTCTGGAGTAATATAGTCGATTCGTATAGAATTGCTTTCCTCAGATGATTCGAACTTGGTGGTTCATTTTTGTACATCCTATCTTTCACACGTACCCCATGAAAAAATCCATAGGGGTATTATCCAGGGAGCGTGCTGGCCATTTTTTCGGTCCTCTTCCTCTGATCCATCTCCATCCATCTTGTTAAAACCATATTTGACGAATATTCAGCTCTTAAAAGTTAGGATCCACGTTTCTTCTCGGACTTTGTAGTATTTTTGGCTCGTCAGGTTTCCATCGATAAAAAAGTTCCAATTATTCGTACCTTTAATTTTCTGTGGTTGCTGCGTATGTATTTCTCCCATCCAGTGCGGGTTAGTTGAACTACAAAACCTACAATTGTGCATGTTTACTTGCCCATAAACAAAAAGTCGATTCATCACTAAACAATATTCCCAAGTAGCACACCTATATTGGCAGAATATTGGTACAATATTGTGAACATATTGGCAAAATATTTGAAATGCAATATTGGCGAAAAAAACAATGTGAACATTTGGCGATATTGGTCCAATATTACTTGAATAATACAGGCGAAATATTTTCGAAGCAATATTGGCCTCGAAATATTCTGCGATATTGGTAAAATATCGCTTGTACAATATTCTGAAAATATTGGCAACGAATTATAATAACTCATATTGGGTCAATATTGGTTCAATGCTATTCACCAATATCGATTAAATAATATTTTCTTCATATTGTTTTCAACATCTAGTATAAATATTGCAATCCCAATATTCCAGTCATATCGATCCTAGGGATTAAAATCTATATTCTATTTCCAAGTTTGATAGCACATTGGTTGAATGTAATTTAAACTAGATTCAACAAATTATAATAACTTGTATTGGGTCAATACAACAATATTGTCTCCATATTGTTCTAAACATCTAGAATAAGACGAATTTTAAATATTGGCCCGATATTCAATGAACCATATTAAAATTATATTATGATCAAACCTGGATAAAAATCCGCTAGATGGCTCTACATATAGAACGTCTTTCAAGACCTACGAAGATATATTAAATACTTCCAAAGACTTGTTTTCAAAGCAGCTTACTCAGTGGTTGTGCATTTCAAATATTTTGCCAATCTGTTCACAATATTGTACCAATATTCCACCAATAAAGGTGTGCTACTTGAGACAGTGAGAATGGAATTTCCTACAATCAATCCACACAATTTGTTTTTTTTACCGACTTCGTTGCTTCATTACTCAACATCAACTCTGGAAACATTTCAGATAATTTCGTTTTTCACCGAGGCTTTGTTACAAAATATTTAATAACTGCAAAGAGGAATCATTGTGGATCTTGAAATCTTCCCAGATTTTAATCTCAGCTCATTTGAGGTGGATCTATCAGTTGGTGATGAATGATGGTGGTTAGGTAACCTATGATGTTTTTCGAAAATCTAATTCTCCATAACGATACACCTATCTTCCCTTTCAGGAGCGTCCGTCTTAGATCAAATCTCATTTCAAATCATCCTAAGCACAAATTCGGTTGCTCGAAGAGCTTAAAACTAGAGTCAACTGTGTAATAGATAAGCCAAGGACACTGTACTTAAAAACAAACGATACTCCGAACATATTTACGAACCTGGAGTATTTTTAGTGGTCATTAATATTTCCAGCAGAAACGAGCTTTTGTAAAATTCGTTTATAACCAAGAGATAAAAAACTTTACAGTATGTCGATCGTACTACACAGGAGACAAATATGTTCAGCTGGAACGTTGTAACTGCCTTCGATTTGTTTCAACAATTTTCGTTCGAAACACATTGTCGGCATTCGAGAGATAAACAGGGGTAAATACGTCCGCTGGATAGCCCTCTATTCATGCATTATGTATTTATACGGCTATGATATTTTCAGTCAATGTCCTCCAACGTTTCGGGAATTTGCTCAACTAACAGTGTTATGAAGTCATCTATCTGCACAGTTTCATGAACAATATGCATATAATAAATAGTCCAGGAGCATCTGCTTCACTCATTCCATATTTAGGAAGTTCATCATATATTTCTATTTGAAAATAATTAGCATGGAATAATCCAAAAAATTATATCTGGAAAAATTTAAAATACGCGTTTCATTAAATCATAAAAAATCACCTCATTGGACGCTAGAATAAAATTTATGTGAAACAAGTTCAATCGATAATTCGCTGAAGAATCCTGATCTACTGCTTTCATTATTAGATATTTGTGTTGAATTTTCGTCAGAATCGAGTTCCACCAGAACTAATAGATGAAAAAACACAACAATTTTTGTAGCGGGACAAAAATAGCAAAGACCCTAATCTCAACTACCTACCAAATGAAAATTGTGATGTTTGACACAGTTTGCTACCCAAGCTCTGCTGAATACGTGACTCGTCAGAATGCAAAGAAATATGTCAATGAATGTCCAGAAGCTGCGAAATAGCTACGTAAATAGCTCCGAGACTGAAAAACATGCCATCAAAGTAGTGACAGGAGTTATTGAAATCCATAGTCGTGGAGGGTTCAGAATGAGAAGTTGGCTCAGCATTTCCCCTCAAGTTATGAAACATATACCAGATAAATTGAGGTCAAAGAGCATCATCTGCTTCCATTAAAAAAAGTTGGCAACATTTGACTGTATTTGATATAGCAGCCAATAGTTGAACAGTCATGCGGGTATAGCTTGTAGGAGTAGCACACAGGTTATAGTTAAAGAGCTGCTCATACGATTTACTGACAGGTTAGGAAACCGTCTGCTGGGCATGAAAAAGCATTCTTGGTATTGCCCCAAGTCGCCTGAATGTAGTTTTTGAAAATCTCCAGATCAAAGGTCAAGGAGGGGGGATGGCGTTTGAAAACAAGTCAGTTTGTGACCGTTTGCTGGTTCCATATTTTGGTAGATATGGTGCTGAAAATACCTTCTGCCAAGTTTGATCTGCGAAGGAAGTCAAGATACAGAGTTATGCCGAAAAAACCGCGATTTTTAAAAATCACGGTTTTTCGGCATAATTCTGGATCTTGACCTCGAACGAGGGTCAACCTCGGCAGAAGGTATGTTTAGCACCATATCTACGGACATGTTAAACCAGCCAACGGTTACAAACCGACTGGTTTTCAAACGACCCCCCCCCCCCCGTCCTTGACCTTGATCTGGAGACTTCCTTAAACTACATCCAGGCGACTTTGCGCAGCACCAAGAATGCTTTTTCGTGCCCAGCAGACGGTTTCCTCACCTATCAGTAAATCATATAGACAGCTCTATAACTATTACCATTTCATCTATTGTTCTCAAAATTGTTATTTATGTCAGCCTGTTGCACCCCCATCAGAAGTGTTCGAGAGACTTGTGTGAGCTAGAGTAGACGCAGCTCTTACCTTATGAAGATTAATGCCACGTACGAGGCCGAAGACCACGCTGGACATCGAACCCACGACTCTATAATTGAGAGACGAACGCTTTACCAATTTTGAAGTGTTTTTCTGGCACTAAGAATGCTGCTTGGAATATAACAGCTGTTCGTGATTCGTCAAGAATATAATTTTTTGTCTTTTGACTAACATGGCGTGCGCAAGTCAACATGTATAATTTGGTTTCATTCGTCAATTAAATGAATTATCAATTTTTTTGTCAATACAGGTTTGGGAGAGAGGACGATAATAATGAGGCCCACCGACTTTCCGTAGTAGAACGACGGGTACCAGATGCGGAAGTCGTGCCTCCACTTCTAATTTATTCGCTACACTAAAATATGTTTTTTATAACATGCGTGTAGTAACACAGGAAAAATCGAGAGAAAATGGCAGAGCGTTTTGCGGTTCATTCAAAGTAAAAATAAAGAATGTAAAAAATATTTGAATAATGGAAAGATAATTCAATTCCAATTTGTGGGAATGCAGACGGTCGTCCTTCCGCTAAGGAATAATAAAACCGACCGGATGTGTTTTGTTTTCGTTATCAGCGTATACATTTCTCAGCATATGACGTCAATGACTTCACTTCTAGGACAGATTTCAATTTGATAGTGGGAAAGACTGTTGTATTGTGCAATTTAAATCGAATGTTAGCGCAAATTCTAAGAATTACACACAGAGAAAAAAATCACTAACTATTAGTGAAACTTTGATAACCACAAGTAAAAACTTATTTACTATATGGGACAAATAAACAAGTTAATTACCAATGAAAAAATTGTGTTCCTGGAAATGAACACTTACCACTACTAATATATATATTCCAGATTGATCCCCTTTATTGGCCACTTCACTAATGCCAAATGAATTGTTCACTTATGGGTAGAATATAGGTGCATTATTATGAGTATATTGATCAGTAACCCCAAGTGAACTCAATCTATAATTCTTCAGCCTATATTTTCTTTCTGACTTATCTTTGGTATTATTTTCCATACCCAGTAAAATAGCAGTTCACTTCCCAAGTAGAAATTCAACGTTGCGGCGACGTGTTTAACAAAGTTGCCCAACCAATAATGAGTTGCGTTGCAACCTCAACACAACGTTGTCACAACCCTGTTTTGCACCAATTTGCTCAATCATTTTTGGGTTTCTCAAACGTTTCAGTTCCAACTATGGGTAGCTTATGGTCGTTTTCTAAACCAAATAATTACTGATGGCCAAAATAGACAATTAAAGAAAACTTTCTGGTAACTCCTACTTTCATTTTGTTATGGTCAAGATTCCCGAAAAGTAACTATTTCGAAACAGATATTGGCAACGCATTCCATTTTACTGTCAAATATACTATTATTTCATGTCAAAAAACATGCATTTAATCTGTTGCAAATTTTTCGAAACTCAAGAATTAAAAAAAATCATTTCGATGAACAATATGTAATCTAAATATTGATTAATTTTCGAACTGAATAGAATACACATAAATTATTTCTAGAAAACTAAAATAAGGCTTCATAATCCTTTGTTTATGTTTGTTTACGTCCAAAATTTGAATGACCGGCTATGTTTTCAGATGGAATTACACTTTTAACATGGCGTAGGAGAATGAGAGTCGTCAAATCGACTTTGGATATCAGATAACTGAAAATATACTAACTTTCAACGTTAGTCTGTCAAGCAACTAACTTGTGCCTGTTTCTCCACCATGTAATCTTTTTTTTTGCCTGAGGCAGTGTATTAGTATGTTCTTTTTGTTTCTGATTCAAGAGTTAGGTTGGGATCATTCTAGTTCCTTTTCTTTGACTATATACTTTTTTATCAAGCAATTCAACCAGTAGTATGTCCTTGTCACTGAAATGAAAAATAAAAAAAATTATTATTATATAAGTATCGCCGGCACGTCCTCTGTAGTAAATATTTGGAATAAGGTTAGTTGTAAAGATGACTCTACGGAAACGTTTTCAACTTCACCGAAAACTTTCCCACTGCTTAGCTGAATCTCACAAGGTCGACTCTCCATCGGGAAAACGTTTAACATAACTGAAGTTGTCACTTGAACGTTTTAAAAACGTTGTTCTCATTCCCAAATTATTTACTAGTTGTAGTAAGTTGGGTAAACGTTCTGACAACGTCGTAGCTCAACTGATGTCATGCTCAACGTTAAGACAACGTTGTCTGGTGGTTTGGAGTGTATCGTTTTATAAATGACTAATTTCTACACCAAGGACAACGTTTATTTTGGTGTATTATGTGGTTATAGTCGCCAAAATGCTACTTGGGTTGTCATTGGTGTATTAATTACTTAGTTGAATCGTTTTCTCTGAGTAGCCTTTATGGTCAGTTTCGAGTATTTGTACTGTAAGTGAATGAAAATTGCATCATAGAAAGATATACTTTAAATCATTTCAAAATATTAAATAATCGAAAGACTATTATCATCAAGTAAGTATGATCTTCTCCTATCTTTGACAATAGACATAGTAGACATAGTGGACATAGTAGACATAGTAGACATAGTAGACATAGTAGACATAGTAGACATAGTAGACATAGTAGACATAGTAGACATAGTAGACATAGTAGACATAGTAGACATAATAGACATAGTAGACAGAGTAGACATAGTAGACATATTAGATTGTTGCATGATTCTGAAAAGTTTAAAGTATAATTGACACATACTCACAATTTTTATCCAACACCACTAGAAATATTTGAAAATTACCACGTCTATACTGACTGGAAAAAGATTCATAAATAATACACTCTTTAATCACTATAAACATATATCCTGCATAAATATGATGCCGGCAAAAATCACACTCATAAGACGACGCTACATGTGGATGAAACAAATCGAACGAAATGACGCCGTGGCTTGTGAGGCCGTTTTCGAAACATAGGAATTTTGCGGAAATACCCGAACGTTTCCGAAAAGTTAACTAAGCATAAGTGAATTGAAATCTTCCCCAATCGACTTGATCGATTGATGTTATTATCGAGATGGCTTAGACCAAGTGAAGTTGTTTCTGATAAACGATTCGGTAGTGGTAGGTATCATTATACCACAATTAGTTTAGTGTGCATCTGATGACTTACGGTGGGAACACAATTTCAGAAACAATGTTTCGCTCAATATGAGTATTTCATATTCCCAGCGTAGGTAAAAGTTTAGGACACACAATAGACTTTTTTCAAGTAAGCAATTTACTTGAACGAGTTTTCTCCATGCAGCATTATTTTTCAGGATATAACCTCATGTGAAGTTGGTGCCGACTTTTTGCAAAAATACATTTTTTTGAGTTCTGGGTAGATTCGCTAGAGTTCTGGAGATCCTGATACAAATTTCTAATGGTTCCAGCTAACTGTGGATTTTGATAAGTAAATCAAATTAGTGGCGCTAACTTCACGCAGCACCATCTTTTTCGAAAAAAAAATTTTTGGTCGTATTTTTCGATAAAGATGAAGAGTTCTGGAGTTCTTGACTATTTTTGAAAATAGTTCTGCCGAAATAAAAAAGTTATTGAAGAAAATCTATTTTTGACTTTCGAAAAACATCATTTTGAAAAAAAATAACAGATATTTCAGCGAGTTCTACGAAACGTGTTTATCGTTTCACCGAAAAAGCAGAAATATTTAATTTATTAGCCTTCATAAGGCACGAAAATCGAAACACCAACATTTCGAATGAAGACAGAAGGATTCTCATAACAGTTCTGGTGAAAGTTCTTTAATTAAACACAATATAAAATTTTACAATAAAAATAGAACTAAATAATATGATCTCAAAGGTGCGATTTAGTGCATTCTTGTTCATAAAACAGAACATAAGCCTCTCCGCTCACGAGGGATCTGGATGAAATAGAGGACACGCGAGAATCATTATATTGGTGCCACGTGCCCGCGTGCGGATGCCTACAGTAGTCAGTGTAGTGCCCGCTGTAGGTAGTCCCACTATGATTTGACAATGCGTACAGACTGTAGCGGAAAGGGGCTACATTGTCTGCCGCATAATTACTCATATTCAAACCCTCTAACGGAAAATTGATGGTTACCTACATTCACTTTTTCTCTGAAACGTTCCATCGGAGAAAACCTTTTTAAATGTATCACTTAAATTTTGAGGAACTTGTAAATTGATAGGGATTTGGTACACTTCCTTCTCTCTTTGCATTTAGCACATGTCAGGTTTTCGTCGCCATCCAACATTTCTTCCCTCGTAAAAGAATCTAAACACTGTGATATACTCAGTTGGCCTGTTCGTTGCGGTATTGGAAGTGATAGGTCCCAGAACGGATCGAAGGTTACAGAACAGTGCCCGCAATTCGTACATTTCAATGTGGAATTTAGCTGGCCAACGAAATTATCAACGATTTTGGAATTGTCCATTCTTAAGTACCTCGACCAAGATTCTTGCACCTTCTCACCGTCACTTAACTTTTCGTCTATCTCTGTCAGAATGGGTTTTGGCTTCTCCGTTATTCTGTTCACATCTTCGTGAAGACCCACCAGAAGGTATCGCAGGAACTCCTGGGCATCTTGCTGAGAGTAACCAATGAAACGAGGTGCGAATCTTTGTATTTGACTCTTTAAAGAAACTGTATTTACCACTCGATCAGAATAATCTTCTGACCATAGCTCCTTTATCACCTCTGCGAAGGCTTGGATTGAGGCTCCCTTCATAGTAGAGATACTTGTGTTTATGTCTCTTGTATAGGCATCCTTCCTCAAATACTCTAATAACCATCTCGTGTTTGATAAACATTGGATAACACTGTTCATAAAACAGGTGTTTCCAATATTCTTCAACCCATTGAGACCTAGTGTTTTAACAGTACCGTGTACCATAGGCCTGATTGTGTTGTAGCTGTTTGAGCTGCGTTCGCCACTGCTATCATCTTCTGAGTAGTCTCTAATACGGTGATTGTCTCTGTCACTGGAGCGGCGAGGTAAGGAACTTGAGTTAAGACTGCTGGATAGTGAGTTGGATGAAGATATGCCGGATCTATTCAATTTTAGAGAAGTCGATACATTTTCTTCAACAGATGACAAATCATTTGGCTGTGAACTTATTTCCTTATTTGAAACTGAAAAAGTATATGTTTCGTTGAAAAATTTAGATGTATGGAAAGAATTATGTGGTCGAATGAAAATTTCATCTAGATTTTGGAATGAGGGGATAGTGCCAAGAATTGATGCAGCATTTTCTCTTTGAATAGCAATGCTTATTCTTTGTATCATGCAAGATCTCGCTCTGGCGTTACCTGTCACTGTAATCAGCTTTTGACCTATATCATTAAAGAAATCAGAAACTGAGGAGCCAAAGGTACCAAACGTTTCAACAGCGATTGGATAGAATATGTACTGATTATTCAAAGTGGAATATTTTCTAAATTTCATCTTCTCTGCAGATTCCGCAGCACCACCAGCAGTTCGTGAAGTCGAGTCGAGATGAGAAAAAGCCAGAATATCAACACATGTGAAGTCCCATATCAAGGATTTTTCGTGACTCCAAGGAATTAGAGTAATTCCATCAGGATGTTTTCCATCATTTCGGCATATTCCTAAAGGTTCTAGCATAGAAGGAATATTTACAGTTGATAGAGCTCGTTTTATCAAATCTGAGTAGCACTCTGCGGGTTCTACAAAATATCTCATTCAAGTTGCGTAATCCGAAAAACCAACATTTCGACTGAAGTAGAAAGGAATCACAGAACAGTTTTGATGGGAATTCTGAGTACCACTCGGCGAGTTCTACATAATGTATTGTTCGAGTTTTACCGATAAAGCAAAATTTCTCAATGTATTAGCTTTAATAGGATGCGAAATTAAAAAAAAAAAACATTCAGAATGAAGACAGAAGGGAATCTTCAAACAGTTCTGATTGGAGTTCTGAGTAGCACTCGGTGAGTTCTATAAAATATTTTGATCGAATTTTATCAAAAAAAGCAAAACTTTTCAATTTATAAGCTATAACAGGGTGCGAAATCCAAAAAAAACTACATTCAGAATGGAGACAGAAAGGAATCTCAGATCAGTTCTGTCGGGAGTTCTGAGAAGCAGTTGCCGAGTTCTACAAAATATATTGATTGAGTCTTACTGAAAAAGCTAAATTTTTCAATTTATTAGCTGTAATAGGATGCGAAATACAAAAAAAACATTCAGAATAAAGACAGAAAGGAATCTTAAAACAGTTCTGATGGGAGTTCTCAGTAGCACTCGGTGGGTTCTATTAAATATGTAAATGAAAGAGAAAAAAATAGATTCAGCAGAGGTTTCATTATATGTATGTGTGATCGGATTCAAGAAGATAGTTCAGTTTTTATTCAAATTTTCCAAGGAGAGAAGTTTCATTTCAGTTGGTAAACGTTTATAATATAATACCTACAAATCGCCAAACAAATAAAGCGGTTATGAACAATTCCCTACGTGAATAAAGTGTCCAAATGCATACGACAAAGAAGTCTTACGGGTAGCAATAGTTGCAAGAAAGATAGCTTCTCGATGCATGCTGGCAGCTGAAAAGGGGCCCAAGCTCTTCGCGCTGTGATTGTGTATTGAGAAACCGCGCTGGTATTTCAAAGTAGTTTTTTTTAATTAAGAAATGAATTGAAATTTTAAAAAACGATAATTACGCTTGCTATGGAATTGTGAGATTCATAGTTTTTCTACACTGAAAAAATAAAATTTAAACAAAACTATGACGTAAAATTATTTATTGATATCTAAAATAATTGCGTTTTATTGAACAAAAGCATTTTATATTCTAAGGTAACGTGCCTAGTTTCTGACTTCATAAGAGTCTCTGTAGAAGGTAATAAGAAACAAATATTATTTCATCGGCAAGTTAAGAACGTTCTGAATAATATCTTTTTATTCGTATAATTTTTATTAATCTTTTTGTAAGTTATGGAACAAGTTCAGACCCCTGTATATTTCACGGTTGCAGTTACTGACCCTCACTGTGATCCAGTTTGACCTGACAATTCAAAGGAAGTGTTTTTAACGATATTCATAATAAAAGTATTATATTGCTCCCTCATACGAAGGCGTGGAAGAGCCACGAGCAATTTTTTTTAGAAATCCTAACTTTGATCTCGGACTCCCGACTTCAATCAAGGACCCCTGACTTTAATCTCGGGGGTCCAACTCTAATCTCGGAGAACCGACTTCAATCTCGGTCCTCCGACTTTAATCTCGGACACCCGACTTTAATCTCGGGTGTCCGACTTTAATCTCGGACCCCCGACTTAAATTTCGGACCCCCGAGATTGAAGTCGGACCCCCGAGATTAGAGTCGGGGGTCCAAGACTGAAGTCGGACCCGTGAGATTAAAGTCGGGGGTCCGAGATTGAAGTCGGTGGTATGAGATTAAAGTCGAGGGTCCGAAATTAAAGTCGGGCCACCGAGATTAGAGTCGGGGGCCCGAGATTAAAGTCGGAGGTCCAAGATTAAAGTCAGGATTCCAAAAAAAATTTGCTCGTGGCCTTTCTACGCCTTCGTACCCTTATAATGAAAGTTCAATTGAAATGTTGACCTCAAATGTAATGAGTTAAAATATTTGGATCAACACCTGCAACAAGAGTAAAAATTTAAGCCCAGTTTTTGACCGTCGTATTTTAAGGACAAAACAGAAAAAAATCATTTATTTTAGTATTTTATTGAAATTATTTAAACATTGAATATGTTGATTTATGTCCTCGTATAGTTTATTTGATTATTCAAGTAACTCATTTCTTAATAATTACTCTTCAATCAGAATTTTTGAAAAAGATATATACACACTGGATAATTTCTCACGATGGTACGATTGCTCTCACACAAAATACTTTTTTGTGAACGCTGAGCCGGAACTATACTGGAAACGCGCGGTTTCTCAATAAAAACCAATCACAGCGCGAGGAGCTTGGGTCGCCATTAGCTGCTGGAATGCCTCGATACACAAACTTTCTCGCATAAGACTTTTCTGTCGTCATTTGTAAACTTTATCCACGTCTGGAAGTTGTTTGAGACAGCTTAATTTGTATGGCGATTTACAGGTTTTATACAAAATACGCAATACATTCGTGATTAAGATTTCAGATTGATAATAGTAGTTATAGTTTTTGGTAATTTTTATATAATATTTTTAGAGTGGTCTGGTAATTTTTTACAACCGTCAAAAATGTCTGGGATATATTTTTTTCAGTTATTTAAAAACTAAATTAGAAGATAAAAAAAAATCGAGTTGCCAAAAATATGTATTTTTGGATTTATTTTGCAAATGTTACATGCCGCGCAGTAACGAAATAACTGTAAACGCTCTCCCAGACTCGCGAGTCTGGATTCGCCAATTGACGAAATTAAATAAAAAAGAAAAATACAATAACACTATTGAAAAAACAGATTCCTACCAAGAGGCAGATGTAGCTTTTGTCTGAGCCACAGAGAATCAGACAAATGCTTTCTTCCATTGAGAATTTTTCTGATATGATGGACTGATGGACGACAGGACTGAAAAATATATTCATGTTTTCATACATATGCACTGCCCCTGGTTTATAAATGCCGGCAATTGAACGAATTTTCGGTTGTTTGAATGCATATCTACATGAATATATGTACCCTTGTAAAGCAATTATTTTAACAACGTATTTGTCATCCTTCGGACAGAAGCACATATACGCCAGTTGAGAATATCATATTAGAGGTGTGAATGGAAGTTGTCATGGTACAATGAACAGTATGCTAGAACTGCAGTGAATTGAACTAAATCTTATGAGATAGCAGCTCTTCTCAGTTTAGAACAAAATGCATCGTTATGATGATTCTATATTATTTTTTTCTCTCGAACAATCCTTATAATTTTAACAGTTTCTACTAGACAAGTTGCTATTTAAAATTTTTTATATAATATTACATTCGATTCCTATTGATTGCATCTATTGAAGAATATGATGGTAGTTTTGACTTTGTTCAGTTTCCAATTGTATTTTTTAGTCACAGAATAATTTTATAATACATATTCTCAGCAGTTTATTGTAGTGCATCCTTGTTGTCTTCTAGAATTAAAATATTTGTTTCGTCAGTATAACTTATGACATAATATGCCAAGTTTGTATCACTTATGGATTGAATCAGATTGGTGGCAAACAACAGGAAATAGAAGAGGCCAAACTTCTAACCAAGAGGAACTCCCTGCCTTAAATGTATTGACCAAATTCAACTTCTTGCCTCCTATATACCTATAAGATAATATCGATGACTTTCTGCCGAAGTCACATTTTTGGCGAAATTGAGTTATTCTGACTATCGTATTTAGCAGATTTGATTACACGAATTGCCAAAGTATCGTAAATGATTTAAAAATAAGTTATTAGAAAAAACGTTTCTATTTTTGTCGCAAGTCCACTTATTTTAGTCAAGCCCTCACCAAAACATTGTAAAACGCATTAGAATTTAGAAAACACCTCGACAGAGTATCGCAAGTTCAGTCACGTGATGTTGCTTACGATAGTAATTTTGTTACTTACGTTGCTTTTGATGTTTGTTGTGTTTCAGTTTTGTGCCCACTTGTAAGTAATTTTTTCATAAATTATGTAATGAACGTACTTCATTAATTACCAAACTATTGAAAATTATTGATTTTCAATCTTCCACACTTCCACACTTTGATAAAATGATTTTTGTCACAAATTGTTTAATTGTCAAGGTATGCTGAAAAACGATCAATCCTAACCTACAAAGCTTATTTGCCGGTTGGTTGTATAAGACTGATCATTTGAAATTTGAAAATAAATGCGGAATAATTATTTTAGATCTGATAAATGTTAAATAACACTAGAACGGCAAAAATCAAGGCAGCCGCATTAAGTAAAAATAAAGAAGATGAAGATACAAACGATATTGATGAAAATTATACTTTTGCTTATACTGAGGAAGAATTTGATACAATGCCATTATTAGTAGTCGATACAGAACAGTTATTTGTAACTGAAAATGATAACGTTATAATTTCAATTTCAAACGAACCCTGATAATGAAACTAAAGACAATGACAACGGAGTTATCTTAATAAAAGATCTTGGTCTTACTGTTGATGAGGTCGTACAGTACTATGCCAATAGTATTATAGAAGACGGTGTCGAACCTGTAATTATTGATGTTGCTTCAACTGATGATTTTCACAATCCTGAGTCTACTGAAAGTCTGCTACTAAAGTTGGTTAATTACGACAGCAGTTTTTGTTCCGATACTGAAAACTCCATACCAAAAAGTACAACAAAAGAAATCAAAATATATTGCGATCGTTTTTCAGGCCAAAATCGAACTCGTGGAATGTTGGCTATGTTGCAAAAATTTATAAAAGAAATAGCAATCAATATAAAAAACAATGAAAATTGTATTTTTACTTCCTGCCACACCTCAACAGGCATGTGTTGATTCTGTCCACGCGACAATCGAAAGGTCCATTGAAAATAAGATCATTTGGGCACCATCAGAATGGGATACAATCCTAACTAATGCTAGAATTAACCCAAGCCCCTTAGAAGTCATAAGGATGCAATTCCCTGATTTCAAAAACTGGAAAACATATGGCGACGAATGTCTGCCTACAAAGACAAAAACTATGGATGGTAATGTTTTCAAGATCAGTCAACTTCGGCAAGCATATTTCGAAAAAGGAGAATCTAAAATTAAAGTAAACTAACTATGTCAGAGGTACCGGCATGTACCCTATTCCTGCTAAGTCAAAAGGTAACATTGTTGTAGAAAATAATGAAAGGATAATAGCTTTTTTTTATTTCAGCTCGAAGATCAGTATGTTTTGATGTGTTATCTGACCCTTATTCAACAATAAATTGCTAATATCACCTCAACAAAAAAAAAAGATCTGGACAACTTGTGCAAGACATGTAGAAGTTAGTTTTGTCTGAATAATAATATTAAAATGTTGATAATAATTTCGAACTTGATCTTTTATTATTTTTAACCAACTTTGAAATTTGTAATTAATTTGATTGAAGTTTAACAAATAATTAATTGACATTATTAATAAAGCTGATAATATTGCCTATTGTGGAAGTTAGTAAGTTATTACTACTTACTTTTTTTTTATGGAAGAATAAGTAAGTAGTATCTGCCAAAGTATCTCAAGTATCGAAGCAGTACGAGCAGACTAGCGTAAGTCGGTAACTTACGCTATTTTCTGCAAAAACTCCAATTCCGACAAACTAGGTTAGGCCCCGAATAGCATAAAGTTTGAGTCCCAAGTAAAAAGTAATGATATTTTTGAATTCAGCGCATCAATAAAACCCTAGGATCTATATCAGATCAAAACTATAGTTGAAGACTGTCCTGGAAACAAATCTTACTATCTCTCTCCCACTTTTAGCTTATGCTACTTACGATACTTTTGCAGAAAGTCATCAATATCTTCCAAAGTCATGTGGTACTACTCTCACAAATGATCTGTAATGCTTAAAAAGTAACAGTTCATGTCCACACAATCAAAAGCACGTGAGAAATATGTAAAAAGATCCACTAGTCAAGCACAAATCAGAGAGGTTTTGTCGAAGACTTATAACGACGATCATTCTGTTGGAACCACAGTAGTCTTCCACGATGCTAGGTGGCTTTTGTGGGTAATTCTTTCAATTTTTTGCTTAGTTTGGAATAAAATATGTAATATCGTTTGTCATGTATTGTCAGATCAAGACTGATAAATCAGAATATAAAGAGATGAAAACTATTTTTTGTTGTGAAATTTGTGCTCTTTTACATTTCAGTTCTGTAATTTTCTATTGCAAATGATATAATTGATCCACAAAGAAGCTGAATAAAAATACAACATGATTATTAATCATTTTTCAAGAACCAAGTGATAATCATTATATCGTTATATTTTTATTATATATTTTAATTATCATTACTGTTATTATCAATTTTTTAACTAGGTACGTGGTTTTGAAATAGTCTAGTGAGAGATGGAAAGAACAGAAACTGATATCTGTCAGCAAAAATTGTCATTTTTCCATTTTGGCACAGCATATTACAGCTCTTCAAATAGGTTCGCGACTATCATCCAATTCAACAAATCCGTCTTATGCTTTCAGAAAGAGAAAACGTTAGTCCCACTTAAGCAATCATCCCTTGTGAAGGGATTTACTCGCTGGATTGGATAAATCCATGTGAAAGAAAACGTCAGAAATACCGGGAAACTACGAATCCAAGTATTACTTTGTTACCTACGGAAGAGAGAAAGGAACAACCATCTTTATGTGTCCATCCTCGAAATTTGCATTTGTACAATGAATTTTCCATCCAGTTGTTTTGTGCTTACTTCAGTTAAAGTTCATTTTAAAAACTTTTATCTAGACAAATGTCACCCTTCAAGTCCCATCGCAATGGTTACATCATTTCAGATGCCCGTTAATGAAAGTGTTAAAATGTGTTGACTGAACTTCTTCATGTTTATCAATAACTCTCAACAGTATGTCATTCTTTCGTCATGTTTTCAGTATACAGCCGTAGGTATGTCGAGATTTTGGTCAAAAGCACTAAGAGAAAAGTCCACTGCATGATGAGGATCGAAAAAAGGAATGAAAGAATAAAAGAGGAAAAGAGTTCCCACACTTTTTGAAAGTTTGGATGTTGTTAGGCATCAGGAATAATCTTCGTGGTGAATGAGTTCTGAAGCTTTACCATCCATCGTGTCCTGGTGAGAGATATTGGACTAACGACAAAAGACAAAAATACTAGACTGGTTTCAATTGAACTGCTGAGCAGGGCGTAATATATATTTCAACAAGGACGTCATGGATATTATATAACATTTGCACCAAATGTCTGAATAAATTATATAAAAGTCATGAGATTGGGCAGAACGAAAATAAGAAACTTGCACCACTGACAGTCCAGCTCACTTGAAAAGACGAAGTCTATCACCGGTCAAATCAAAATTCAACAAGAATATTTTTTTTTTAAATTGGATGGAGCTGTATCATAGGAAAAAAAAAAGATTAGGATTATATTTTTATCAAATGTTTCAATGGCATTCAAGTAATCGCAAAATGGAAATGTTTGCTAAAAAGTGTGTCAACTTAATATAAGATCAATGATAACCGATTTTGTTGAGTTGGAAAATTTTATCCATGAAAATGGTATAGACATGGACGGTGTATTGGAGACTTGGCTCAATCTGGATTACCCAAATCACTTGATAACAGTACCCAACTACAATTTAATTTGTCCCAATCTACAAACGCAAGGAGGTGGCAGAACCATCTTCACCAAAGCAAAATTTTATTTCAGAAATTTAATATGGACTTACCGTGATACTTATTTCTGGCAACTGGTGTTAGTGATCATATCTATGAAACGAAAGTAAAAAAGTATTAAGATTTTTGAACAAATTTTCTGATTCCACAGAGCAAATATATCCAAAAACTGAATCTGTTAGTCCAAAGAGTGATACTTTCTGAAAATCTGCTGAACCATAACAATGCTGCATTTCAAAATTTTCCATCAATGATATCATATTACCATATGCTGCAAATCATTTATAAACCCACAAGATTCAACGAAAATTCTGATACTAATTACCTCACATTCCTATCCAAAGTATCACGCCATGCTGTTCCAAAGACTAGCCAGAGCTCCAGCGAAGGCCATACCCATGAGGGGCTCTCCGCAGGAAGGAGTATTGTCCCCTTTGCTTTGGTGCCTCGTGCTGGATGGCCTCCTAGTGAGAATAAAGGATTTGGGTTACTACACTCAGGCCTACGCTGACGACATTGTCATTATACAAAGGGCTTTCAACGGGGTGGATGAATGGTGCCGTTCGGTGAGACTCAGTGTGAACCCTGAAAAGGCGGAAATGGTTCTCTTTACCAGGTAACGCAAACCAGGGGACCTCCCAGATGTTCAATTCACTGGAAGGACCCTGCAATACAAAAGCTCAGTCAAGGACCTTGGAGTCATCCTTGACTCCAAGCTATAAACTGGAACGAGTATATTAATCATAAAGTCCAGAAAGCCACTGCTGCTTTCTGGGCATGAAGAAGTGCATTTGGCAGTACGTGGGGGTTCAGCCCCAAGATTTTATATTGGATCTACACAACTCTCATACGCCCAATGATTCCGTACGGAACGATCGTGTAGTGGCAAGGTGCAGCATCCAGCAATTCGAAAACATAATTAAATAGGGTACAAAGACTTGCCTGTCTTGCGATAGCAAGTGCAATGAGGACGGCGCCTACCAGGGCCCCATGAACCTCCTTATCGAACATGAGGCTCGCAAAGCCGTAGCTTGCCTAAGAAGTTCTAACCAATAGCGGAGCAAGGAAATGTATGGACATTCTCGATTAAGGAATCAGATGGTAAGGGATTGTCCACTTCTTGAAATGCTTGGTGACAGTTCGTTACCTGCCATTCGATTCAGTAAAAATCCGCAGTCAGTCATATCCAACAGGAAGGACTGGGAGCGGATCGGGCACTGCATGATTCCCACTGAGGGGTTCATCTGGTTCACAGATGGGACCAGGATGGGTAAGCCAGCCGGCGCCGGGGTATACTGGCAATCTCCGAAAGCGGAACTCTGTTACACTCTAGGAACTTTTGCTACTGTATTTCAGGCAGAAATGTTTGCCATACTCGCCTGTGTAAAAAAAATCTCAATAGAGGCTACCGCGGACAGCAAATCACGATATGCATCGACAGCCAAGCGGCGATGAAGGCTCTCACATCACATAGAGTCACTTCTTTGCTGGTGTCTGAATGCATCGATGATCTGCAAAGCCTATCTGCCGCCGATAAAGTAAAGTTACTTTGGGTCCTTGGTCATACCTGAGTACCTGGAAACAAACAGGCTGATGATTTGGCCAGACAAGGTGCGAAAAGCACAACGATTGGTCCAGAACCTATCCCAGGAGTTTCTAGATCATGGTGTGTCTCAACCATGAAGGAAATCCTAGAAATAGAATGCTAGGATACATGGAAAGATGCACCGGGCATAAGGCAATCCAAACTCCACATTGAAGGCCCTTCTACTGGGAGCACCAAGACTCAGGTCACACTGAGCAGAAAGGAAATCAGATTAGTGACAGGGCTCCTGACGGGACACTGCCATCTTAACAAGCACCTCAATATTTTAGGGATCACGGATGATAATGAATGCAGGTGGTGCTTGGAGGATGAGGAGTCAGCCACCCACATCTTTGCCAAATGCCCGGCAGTGGCAGCAATACGGGAAGCACACCTCGGGAGCATCGTACTGAACCTGGGGAGTGTGGGGAAAGTATCGATTAGAAGGCTGGCCTCTTTCGCTCACGAGATAGGCTACCTTCAAAACTGAATCATTTTCCAGCAGTGGTGGGTGCATATGAGAGGCCTACAAGCTTATGGCTCCGTCCGCCTACATACCTTATTCTATCTATCTGTCATCGCTTTGAAAAAGACTGATCACGAACCAAATTTATAACGGAACTGATAATCTCATTATCATTATTCCTGAACGAAGAAAAGTACCCCAAAACTTGGGGTACAAAACAAACAAAACAGTGTGATAGGTTTGAACCACCTCATTTTTATAATGAAACTTCTAATGTTATTGATTATTATTTGACCAAGGCAAATGCTCGATACACATATTCCAATCAAAAACGGCGATAAAGTTAAATCCCTATCGGCCCTACGAAATAATACGTTCGTCTTAGTGCCCTTTTATTTCATAGGGCCAGGTAGCCGAGTGGTTTAGGCGACATTGTTTCAATTACTTTTGCTGCCAGTTGGCGAGGGTTCAAACCACGGCGACTGCAGAAATGTTCCTGATGGCCCGAGAAAGTGCTAGGAATCGCACGTGAATGGGTAAGACTTCGTTAATCCATAGCTCACACAAGTCTCGACTTCTGAGGGCTGCAGTTCGTATGGGCATGACAGCTGAATAACGAAAAAAACAATTTTAAAACTTTACTTTTTCTATAACAATTTTCCATTTGGGGGTGGCCCAAGCCCAGCCTGACTGGCCAAATTTCCGATGATGACTCTCCACAAAATCTGTTTCCATGAACCGATCTATATAATTCCAGAAATATCTGCCCTCAGCGTTATCATTGAGAAATCATCACAATCCATATCCTTATAATCGAGACTACACGTATATTTTTAAATCAGCAAATACAGTTCCATTGCCCGTGTCTCCAGGCAGATAGACCATTCATCCCATGAATATCCCATAGTGTTTTGTCCAAATGGGTTAATAATAACGAACTCCTACGATATGCATCTCTGGACCTAATGATATATCTGTTGAATAAAATTGATAAATATAAATACGGTCTTCTTGTCCGTCTTATATACAGGTAACACCATCAATACATAACATTACCCACTGTTACAGAATGACAGTACAGACCACCTACTGGTTGCAGTATACCGAAGTAACCGAAGGTTCACGATCAAATAAAAAGCTATATTATCACAATACAAATACCTCAACTTGGAAGAATTCGCATCTGATGCCATAATAATCGATTGGAATCATAAATTCTATTGAGGATTTAACCAGAGCCGATTTCCACTCACAAATCCGCCTAACCAAGACTAGGCGAAACTACCAACATCCAACGTGACAAAAATTCTTCAAATGAAGAGAAAGCTCGCCTAAAATTCAACAAAACAAAATAAGATGCAATATTATTTAACTTGAAATAACAGTGAAAACGCAGTTCGTCGAGAGAAAACGCCATTCTCGGAATTTCCTTCGTAAAAATGTAAAAACAATTCTAGAGTGTTTTGGAAGAGTCTGCGCGAATGGGAAGTCTGTACAAACAGTAGGTACAAAAATAACTCGCTCCCTGAAGTGCTACTGCATCCCTATGAGATAAGTACCAAAATTGGGTGTTTGGACACTCAAGTGTGTTATTCGCCAAATCAAATACATTTTTTGTACTAGTTGAAGAAATAAATATTTCCACCGAAGTCGCTCCTTTTCAACTTTAAGAACATAGGGTATGAGCTTTGTTGATGAGAATGTAGTTAAGAGTCGAACTGCAAAATTAAACCAAAGTAGCATTTGGGCGACTGAAACCACATAATACACCAATATAAACGTTGTACTTAGTGTAGAAATTATTAATTTATGAAACGACGCTCTCTAAACCACCGGACAACGTTGTCCATGACATCAGTTAACGGTCTTTAGCCTTCTAAATAAGAAACGTAAATCGTCAGATGGCAAAGCGAGTTCTCCCGATGGAATAAATTGAAACTACTTATATCTGGCGATTCTCGTAAAGTGAAGCGAATTCAATAATTCGGTGCTCGTTCTTCCAAATTACAAATCTACATTCAAACCTGTTTATTTTAGTGGTAATCTCAAAGTTTGAACGAAAATTTCAAATGATTATAAAACGGATTGAGAAAATTGAAAAAATATTTATGTAAAATCTGAAAATCTCTAGAAGATAAACCGTTCAAAATAATATACCCAGTTTGAAATATTTCGGAAATGTTTCGAATGTGAATTTTAAGAAAAGAGTTCACCTGAAAAAGAAATAGTTACTGACGTCTGGAATATCAGACGAAAGCTAATGTCATATGAAACATGACATGCATGCAGCACAAATATACAATGCTGACGTAAACAGTCTAACCCATTATTTTTTGAAAGAGTTTATTTTTTTAAATGTATTGGACCAGAATTACTTTCATTGGTATACTTGTTTTTCTCCTTACATGCTTCATATCAACTTGACTTGTATGATATATGTATGTTTGTATCGGAATCTTTGAAGTGAATTTTCACATGTACCCAGACGTCCAATTTGATATTTGACAGGTGAGTACAAAAAATAGCGAGATTTGTGATTTGGTGTCAAAATGGGTGCGTGGAGGTTTTTGGGGTCGTAGATTATGAATCTTTCGTCAAAATTAATAAATTCAATATGGCGGACAAGTTTTGTGATTATGCCCGATTGGATTCAAAATCGGTATTTGAAACGAGTGGAACGGACGAGTTTTGTGATTTCTGGGCGTGTTCTAAAGAAGATTGTAACCCATGATTTTTGGGTTTGAAGATAATTATTTTTTTTTCGAAATTCAGTAATTGAAGATGGTAGAGGAGTTTTGTGATTTATGGTCGAATTCTTTATGATTATGGTATTTTGGGGTTGGAGATAATGAATTTTTCATCAACATTCAATAATTCAAGATGGCAGCTCCAACATGGATTTGGTTTATTTTGTGATTTATGGTCGTTATATTTTCAAAATTGCTATTTAGGTTTAAATAAATGCTAATTTGAAAATATAAACAAGGTATTCTGTAAGAATCAGATGTGGAATCACGAAAAAAAAATTGAAAAAGAAATGATCAGATTTTGACTTTCAAATTAGGGTTCTTTCACAATAGCAATTTTCAGCATCAATTCAAAATCACGGAAAGATTTCGTAATTTATAGTTTAATTCTCAAAAAATTCCATTGAGGGCTTTTCGAAGTAAATTATATTTTTATTCAAAATTTATTCATATTGGCAGATATATATTTGAAATTAAATAAAACACCATTGAAAATAATGACCAATAAGATCTCATCGCAATTTTCTTGAAAATTATTTGCTCGATTCTAATGTAATTTTCTGCAGGAAAGGTCCACAGTTTAGTTACATTTGTCCAATTCCCTACAGAGGGTGAAACAATATAAGACTATATCACCTGTGAAACATTCAATTCAACTGTTGTGAACTAATGCAACTGTAGAAAATAAATTAAATTGAACAATGTTTTAGCTAGACGTTTTATTCTAATTTACCTGAATATTGAAAAAAGTTGCAATTTCTTTCTTTTTTTACATTTCTTTTTCTACCCTCAACAACATTAGAACCATATATTCCTAATTCTCATTCATCTAGGAAGATGCCCGTCCAAAATTTCAGATAGAATGCCTCTGTATTGTTTCTATATTGTAATCATTTCTCGTATATACAGGGTGTTTATTAGGTACTTATACAAACTTCAGAGGGTAAATCTTCGACGAACTTCAAGATAAAAAGTCCATGTGATCATGTGCCCGCAAATGTTTCTATTCGGAGATACAAGTTGGAATTTTAATATCAATTATCTTGAATAACTTTTGCAAAAATCAATTTTTTGCACAATATTTGGTGAATTGTTTTTTTTTAGAGGTGAGAAATGGAAATTTCTCATTAATTTGTATATATCACTTAGAAGGCGCTGCGTACACTATCATAATTTTTTCAATTGTCCTAACTGTTTTGACAGTAAACTCTTTGAATTTTTATATTTAAATCTTATTCCACAACTTTTCTAAGCAAAAAAGGTATACATGCTCAACAACGCTAGGGGCAACTGTTTTTTGAGAAATTTATAAATGTATGCATCGATGCAGGTATGAGGTCACTCAGGCGCCAGATGAAGTTGCTCAGAACTTCACAAAAACTGAGTATGAGAAATCATTCATTCTCAAGATACAAAATGTTGAAAATCCGATATCTTTTTAAAATTTTAACACATTTCAACATTTTGCATGCATCTTGATGGAAAAAAAATCTTCATTTTGGCGAGATCTATCAGATGATCAGTTTTTGTAGAGTTCTGAGCAACTTCAAGTGGCGCCAAGTGACCGGCCATATTACCTGCATCAATGCAGAAATTTGAAAATTTTCCAAAAACGCTTACCCCTAGCGTTGTTGAGCAAGTTAACCTTTTTTGCATAGAAAATGTGTAGAAATAAGATTTAACTATAAAGTTTACTGTCGATAAAGTTAAGGCAAAACAAAAATAAATAATGAAGGCGTACACAGCGCTCTCTAAGTTCTACATACAAATTAATAAATAAAGATTGATTTCTCACATCGTTTACCCCGTTCAACAAATTTTGTGAGAAAGATAAATTTTTTGCAAAAGTTACTCAAAACAATTGAAAATTAAATCTTAACTTCAACACCCTGTATCTCCGAAACACGACATTTGCGGACATATGTTCATGTGAAATACTTATCTCAAAAACAGTCAAAGATTTACGATGTGAAGTTTGTACAAGTACTTAATGAACATCCTGTATAACGAAATCGCAATATTTTCTTCTGGTTATATTCAATTGTCTTTGACTTTGATAAAAACAATTGTTATTCTTCTTCAACCTAGAATATTTAATGAAATTATAAAAATGTAGTGAATAAATTCAAATGATTGCGATTCTCGATATAAATGCCGCCAAAGTAACAAACAAAGCCGTCTCCATGATGAAAGTCAATGTTCCGTTTGTTAACCTTGCCATCCTGGCCCACCGGAACATTCAAGAAAAGTCTGTAGCTTCATAACTTCAAAGGGACATCAAAAACGCTGTGCCGCGCAAATAAACCGTTTTATTGGAAACCAATGTAAAACGGAGTTGCCGATATGTGAGTCAAAAGAGCAAGTTATTCAGTTATGCGTAAAAATATGCCACTAATTCCGAGATTCTTGCTAAATAGCCCTGACGAAGTGGAGAGTGTATTTCCTGATGAATATAAATGAAAAAATGTTTTAAGACAAGATTTCATTCAAATTCTCTGAAAACAAAAACTTTCTTTGGATTATCAGTAAAATATGTCATACTGAATTATTTACTAATCTCCTATCCCAAAAACTCCTATATTCTAATTTTGAACGGAATCTGATAATAATTACCTATTCATCTACCGTTTTGAAGCAGTCATTTCGAATTATCAAATATTGATCAAAAATTCATGATCTCGGCCCTTAAAAATCCCTATACCTGTATCAACTCAAAATTGAATCAGACCATGAATCAGAAATTTCGTCCGCTACTTTGGAGCCGCTGCGTTGAATTCTGAAATATCAAAAAAAACCAACCCAAAAGCGGCCGAAACTCGTACAACATTCTGGACTCGCATCTTGGTTTTTTCCTTATATAAAAATGTGAAATGATGGAGTATTGTCCCCCATGTGATGAATACAGCTAGTCATTGTGAAAGTTATGATATTCCGTAGTATCGTCTGACAGAATGAGTTTTATTTTTTTGCATTCCCGATCCGACCCTGTGCCAGATGTCATACTGGCTATATGATACTCTCTCTTTTCCTCACCAGTCGTGTGGGAGGAGCAACTTAAGGGACATGTCATTTAAAAGAAATTCAGTTCCATTTCTGAATCTAGAATTGTAAGTATTGATAAGTTTTCACTAGTCGACGGCTAAACAAAACCTTCATTAGTTGACTTTGATGAAACTGGATATTTCTCATTTCGAATGGAATAAAGCAAGAAAATCCATTTCGCGAAAACAACACATTTTTGTAAAATTATTCACAAAAAAAGGAAACGCTTATTAGGAAAGTGAGAAAGTCGTTTCACTGAGTAAATGATAGACTTCAATATTGACATGAATCAACAGCAAAATATTCGTTTTGATGGTGGGACTGATCAAAAATGACCAAAATTGGTGGAACATATTTTACTCACTCATTTAAAACTCGAAGAATATTTTTCAAATTATTTTTATCTTCATACAATAATACAACCCATCACCTCTCAGAAAAAAAAAATCGTTTCTGACTCCCCATTCTTCAGGGATAAAAACCCTCAAGCTACTACGTTGTCAGAACGTTCACCCAACCGACTACAACTAGTAAATACTTTGTGAACGGGAACAACATTTCAAAAACGTTTAAGTGAAAACTTTAGTTATGTTAAACGTTTTCCCGACGGAGAGTCGTCCTTGAAAGATTCAACTAAGCAGTGGACAATTTTTAAGTTAAATTGAAAACGTTTTCGTGGAGTCATCTTTATTCACACCTAACCTATTTTCAATTAATTACTACAGAGTAGGTGTCGGCGATATTTAGATAATAATAATTTACCCAATTAATTTTTTTTGTCATTCTAGTGACAAAGACATACTGTTTGCTGAATTGCTTGGAAACATGCTGGAAGTGTAATTCTATTTGGGAACAAAGAATTATTTTAAAGCCTTACTTTTGTTTTCTGGATTTAATGTAGATTAAATATATTGTTTAAAAGCTTTTTTTTTCATTCTTGAATTTCGACAAATCTGCTACAGATTAAAATTCCGCGTGTTTTTTGTCATGAAACAATAGTATATTCGACAGTAAACTGAAATGCGTTGCCAATTTCTTTATCGAAATCGTTATTTTCCGGGTATCTTGGGCACAAAAATACAACAATTAGATAAAAATGATAGGAGTTACCAGAAACTTTTCTAGAAGTGAACATTTTGGCCATCAGTAGTTATTTGGTTGATAACTTAACTAGTTTTTCCACACCATGGAAAGTAAACTGTCATCGCCACGCGAGAGGGAGCTGGCGTGTAGTTGTTTTCAAGTAAATTCAGCAACGTTTAGAAAACGACCATCAGCTACCTACAGTTGAAGCTGAAACGTTTCAAAACCTCAAAAATGATTGACCCAATTTGTGCAAAACAGGGTTGTGGCAACGTTGTGTTGGGGTCGGCAACGCAACTTATGTTTGATTGCGCAAATTTTTGAACACGTCGCGGTAACGTTGGATTGCTACTTGAAAACATAGGGTGTACACTTAAAAAAATTGAATTTTATTAAAAATTTTGATAACGCGACTCCCAATTTTCGTTTTGTCAATGGTGCCGAGTTAATATGGAACACCCTGTATATATACACCTATTGCACTCTTATCACGCAGGATGAACAAATGACTTTTTGTTCTGAAACTGATGTATCAGTAAAATCTACTAGAATGATGATATCTTTAGGAAATCTGTGAATTCATTACAGATTCAAAAGTCATCTAGATGATGAGACAGTGTTTCTTTACAATTTGATTTTGAATTGTGAACATCATATATCGAACAAACATATGTTTTCAAAGATCATTCCTTCGTTTTTTACTTGTGTACGCCGAAGAAATTCACAGTCTTGATAAATCCCGAGCGAGATAAATGCCCTAGCTGTTTAAGATGCTTTCAGCTTCTCACGACTTTATTGTACATGGTTCACTACTAGGGTCCCGAAGGTTTTGGAATGATTTACTGTAATATGCCGCTAGCGTAGTTTCCCAAGATTTTATGTGTGACACGTATGAAACGCACTCGAAATTCGTCGGAATCATTCGAATGAATTGATATCCAGCATGCATTGTTTTCAAACAAATATAATATACCGAGTGATAGTGAGCATTGTAACACACCATTCTGATGCTGTCGATGATGGTATAACGGTTGTATTTCTACAAACGTTATTTTTCTTCATTTTTACTTTAGAGCACGGCAATATGAACAAAACACTAACTGAGTTATGAGATCCTGACTAAGACTAACATCATGTTTGTGGGTTATTATCTTGTTTTACAGTTCGAAGAACCCTGCTGAGTACTCCACCAAGGCTGTATAATTGATGATCCAATAATATCAATATACGATATTTGTTTATTTTAAAACAAAGTTTGGTTATATCCAACTGTCAAAGTAGTTTTTGATTTTGAATTATTCTCAACATTTCATAGATTGTTCTCCTTCTTATTCTCCATTTGATTTGACAATTAGATAATTTACCCAGTTCTGACGTAGTTAATAGATATATAGTTTCGACGAAATGTGATAATTCCGTCCAAACCATAGATGTAATTTATAACCATCACGCAGAGAGAGATAGTATAATTGATGCTTTTATGCATAGCCAAGATGTTGGTTACATTGTACCTAAATATGAGTCAGCAGTTAATCAGCTTTTCCTTGATAACACTGATAACACTAGTAAAATTGATGTGAGGCAAAGATTTAATATTGAATTTCCGTTTATCCTCCATTTCGTCCATTTGTGCGTCTGGTCTCACTCAAAGAACTCGCTCGGTTCAATTTTTATTTTTGAAGATCATCCAGTAAGTGTCTACTGATAACTTTTATTAAGAAGTAACTATCTAAATTCGAAGTGGAATTCACTGGATTGCATATTTTTGTCATTTTTGATTTTATTTCTAATGAATTTCCATGATTTTACAAATGGCTTCATAGAACATGTTTTACAACAATTTCCCTTTTCTTCATGTGTATAGTTCTACCAGAAAGCTTACTTACTTATTTAAAAATGAATTGTTTCGAAAACTGAACAGTGTAAAACTATCTCATGATAAAAAATCATTATAGTTATTAATTTGATAAATTATTATTCAACTATTTGTGAGTATTCATGCTGAAATACTCCAAGACTCCTCAATTCAGTTGAGAATTTGAATGAGTGATGAAGTTTGGTGGTCGATTGCCAGAATAGTAGAATACTGAGCAAATGTAGCTACCTATGATAACTGGCTGAATTACTCACTCATCAGGTGTCCAGAACCAGGTGGTGGATTTAGAAGCGTTCCAGAGCTACGTTACTGAATATAAGAACCAAGGAACCCGAGGAGCTTGAAATATAATTTGTATATTCACAGGAGAAGAGTTTGGTTGTTTCTATCAAGAGTACTATAACCTATGGGTCATGAAGAGCATGGAAGCTTTGAATGCAATCAACCCATTCAGGAATATGCAAGTTGGTATGACCATAACGAACAGTATAGTTCAAAAAGCCAAATTTTCTTCACACAACCTGATTAGAATTATTATTTATAGAATTTTCAAGATCTTATCAAGCCCTGAATTTAGTTTAACAAACGTTGACTTTATTAAATACTATTTTTTATCACTGTCATCATTTATAGACGTTTCAAGATCTCGTTAAGCCCTGAACCTATCTTAACAAACTTTTAATTTATTGAAAACTATTTTTTCTTCAGCAATCGTTTCATTTGTATGTCTGGAGTATTTTCTCTTTCAGTATAATGAAGACTGTCAACAGAGACTGGCTTTGAAAATGGAATACTTTATCAGAATTTCTGTAGATGGCGTCCAAATGACAACTTTCATACAGCTATGTCATTCTCTCTGCCATAAATTGCATTTCTAGGAATATCTGTGGGTTCATTCACCAACAATCGTACCACGACCTTTGCCTCCGCAATAAGAGATAGCTCTCCGCATTGTTTATGTAAGGTTTGGGTGAAAAACCTATTAAAAAGGGAATATAAGCTTTAAAAGGACATTCAACATTCCTTGATAATATATTTTAAAATAGTCGAATCCGATTCTCAATATCACGTTTTTTTCTACCCAAAAAGTGATATACAGTGACCGGCATATTTAAAATTTCATTCTTTTCAAAATTAAGTGCATCTTTTCAAACTCAAAACACACCACTCAAAATCAATTTCTGTATGCTCTCCTGAAACATACCGTAGCCAGCCTGTGCTACAAACCCTATTCCTACCAAATTTGATTGTTGCCTTGGAGTTACTTCTACTGTCCATCAATTAGGTCAGAAATCTAACTAATACGTTTTGACGTCTAATGATCGATAGTGGCAACCATACATCGGAAGCTCACTTTTATTATGTCTATTCTGAAACGTTCGAAAGCTTCCGAAAATAAATAAAGACCTCAGACATAATTGGACATGTCTCTAATTGGATAAATCGTTTGACTTCTACTGTAGGTCTTCATAATCCATCTGAAACCGACTTCCTCGGTAATCAAATTAATCTTATGTTCAATTCTTAGCATCAGCGCGTTCCTAAAAATAGCTTCAAGCAGGGTGAAGGTAAATTTGGGACTATATACGTCTTTCGGAAGCAATAACCATTTCCTCATAAATTTTTATTTCTACAGAATCGAGAAATTTTTCCAACACATTCAGTTGATGCGAATTTTCCTGTCTTTGAGGAATAAAATGAAGTTTCTCTTATTATAGTATTGTGACATCAAACTATCCATAATCATTTTAGTTCATATTATAATTTTTTATTGTTTCGGGTAACTCTGTGAGTTTCAACGCAATCAATCAGATGAAAACTTAGTTTAAAATCATTAGGGTTGTATTTTTGATATCACTTAAATAGGACACTACACTGCTCACTGTAAGCACCCATATACAGGCAAGTGGCACAATTACAAAGATTCGACTGTTTCCACGATTTCTTCAAAATCAGTTGTTAGCGGAAAGGCATATCTGCTCTTCTATGAGCAGGAGAACACTATTCCACTCATTTGAGTTTTTTTTATATATTTAAATTTTTTTTATGTTACGTTTAAAATTGAAATATTTACAATATACTATACTTTCTAAATGAATAAACTAGAATAAAGAGAAAAAAAAACTTATATAGGTCATTCCACAAAAGTCCATAGATATTTAAATGATAGTTTCTTTTCGGAAATATCATATCAAACAGGTTGATCGATAACGGCCCGACCAGTTTGGCCTTTCTATAACATAACAGCAAAAGCAAATACCCTATCTCCTTGTCTGTACTGTGAAAATTTTATTTCATCATTTATGTATTACATACATCAACAAGACTCTGCTCACACTGAGCAGAAAGGAAATCAGATTAGTGACAGGGCTCCTGACGGGACACTGCCACCTCAACAGGCATCTCAACATTTTAGGTTTCACGGATGATACCGAATGCAGGTGGTGCTTGGAGGATGAGGAGTCAGCCACTCACATTCTCACGGAATGCCCGGCAGTGGCAGCAATATGGGAAGCACACTTCGGGAGCATCGTACTGAACCCGGAGAGTGTGAGGGTGGTATCGGTCAGAAGGCTGGCCTCTTTCGCTAGCGAGATAGGCTACTTTCAAAACTGAACCATCTCCCAGCAGTAGTGGGTGCATAACGGGCCCGATTGAGAGGCCTACATGCTTATGGCTTCGTCCGCCCACATACCTTGTTCTATCTACATCAACTGAATGATTGTTTATTTCAACGAAATTCACGACACATCGGTAATACGAATGAAGCGTCAGGTGTCTATACATATTTCATTTCTACAGGCTGATACAAATTTGAATGTCTCTAAGCGAATTTTGAAAAGAGTTACTTCGATAAATCAAAATTTTTTTTTTTGGTATTTCAATCTTAAACATGGTTTGTCCATGTAATAAAACGAGACACATTTTCCCACAGGACACCATGTCGTAAATAATTGAATTCCATGTTTCGTTCTTTAGAATTCATCACCAACTTACTTTTTCTTGATGGACAAGTAGTGGATTTTTTCTCATTTGAATATATTGTTTTCACTAGAAAACTCACATATTGTTCAGATTCCTTAATGTTTTAAATTCATCGAAACCAGGTAACCGAGTGGTTATTGAAGCGACATTGTTTCAATCGCACTCTGGCTGCAAGTCAAAGGTTCAAACCCTAGTGACTGCAGAAATATTTCTGATGGCCCGAGAAAGTGCTAGGAATCGCACGTGAACAGGTGAGACCTCGTTAATCCTTGGCTCGCACAAGTTTCGACTTCTGAGAGCTGCGTTCGTAACGGAAAAAACATTTTTTATTTTTAAATATCAAGTGAAAATATTGTAATAACGGTCCTTCTAGCCGTTCCATTCATTGTCTAGTTTCGACTAAATGTCTGAAGAAGAGCAATCAACGAAAGGATGGTCCATGTTTCCACAGAATGAACAATGATATCAATGGATTGTCAATTCTAGTGAAAAAATATATAAAAATTTATTTATTTTCTGTCAAAAGTGGTCTGCCTGTTTTCTCCTCGCGATCTAGTAACACTCCTATGAATTTGTGTTATTTTTTATCATAATGCTCACCTACTACTTTCAACTTATCTTCCATTGCTAGCTGAATAATTATTTGCAATTTTAATCACAACTTTCATGTAGACTGATGATTTTAGGACACCACTCTACGTGCTTTCGCGTTGAAATCACCTGCTACTATTTCAATATTTTCAATGCCTTAATGTATGCTTTTTTCTTTTGAGAATTTATCCTTTGTTAGAAGATTTCCATTTTTTTTTTCACTTTTCATAATGGATTTGTCATCTTCTTCTCAATTCTCCCTTTTTGATGAACTAGTGTAATATCCCTCCTTCTATTTTTCGACATCAATGCATCAAACGGGGAGTTTTTCGTTATTAACATTTACTTTAGTTTTGACTCTATATTTACATTGTTTAAAAAATTTCAGTTTCAGTGTATTCTTAAATGATTTTGTTAATCCGATCAGAAACTTGGAATTTCTGCATCTGAAATAGGGAATAAAAGACATTAGATCATTTACATGTCAAACTGAAAGTAAAATTGTTCAATCGTGACAATTATTGAGATTTGAAGGGAAACATATGTTAGACATTCATTGGAATAGTATTTCATAAAGTAACGAATACTCAACTTGTAACACAATGATGAATTATTGAGAAAAAAGTATTCAATTTATTGATTTGCTTCCATTTAAAGTAATGAAGTTATTAATCATTGCTGAAACAGTAAAATTTCAATTTATCATAAGAGAAATTAAAGAAATGCTATTCGTTTATTATGTTCTGAAAATGGAAAAACGGAAAATGAAATTGAAAGTCAAGCTGAAACGATTTCCCAATAATCCTGTTGTTTCTGGGGGCATTTTAATGGACTATGAATTACGCAATTCAGTCTTAATCTCTCTCAAGGCTTCTTTTTACAACTTTGTCTTGGTTCAACTTTTTGCTTGTTCATTTTTTTGAACGTTTTGGACGTTTTTCATCAAGCAAAATCGTACTTGCCATTAACAGTCGCTTTAGTATCAGTCTCTGTCCCAATCATAAGACTATGACTTCGAGATCGCTTGAATACAACTTTTTTGCTAATGATAACGACAATCCTGTGAATGAGTATGTTCACGATGGTGTTTAACGAATGTTTGTTTGAAATCAAATAAAAAATATGTCTCTGTTGTTTTTTATAGTAATCTTGCATAGAAATCAGTGAGAAAGTCCTGAAAAATTATAACGAAAGAGAGTAAGACTATATAAGCTGGAAAAATTAATTCATTTATGGGATGACAAAGTAACTCAATCATGTCGGTTGTCTATTGTCAGTAGGATTATGTGTCAGACAGATTTAGTATGAGATCTGAGCCGGTTATGGAACTACCCCCTCCACTTTGGCATCGTCAGTGACCTTCCATTGACATTGTGGGGCCTGTCTAGTACGTATTTGTCATAGTATTGCTATGAGCTTGTGATGTCCTTGAAAATTCTGTTTGTTATTTGACTTTGATAAAGGTTGTGTGCTTGTATTCAGGATTTGTATTTGATCTTGAGAAGACATTTAAATCCAAAATTCAAAAAATATTTATTCTACAATTTCTCAGGTTATAATTACAGTTTCAGGTAGAATAAAACAATCTGGAGATCCAGAGAGGAGTTAAGATGCTGGATTTTTCCCCTTGTAGAGAGTACTTGTCCACCACCCCAGCGATTTTGTTTGCTGTGCTCATTCTTACCCTCCACTGTGTTGCAGGTTCTTTCCAATTTTCGGCTTTGCTTATGTTGTTGTTTGAGAGATATGGTCTGTGACACACCATGTGCAGGGCTTCCTTGTGGACCCGGGCGTATGCATCCGAGTCCACAGTTTCACCCTACCCATGTTTGTTCTTGTGTATTATTTTTTGTGTGTGAGTGTAAGTGTAGTGTAATCATCAGCTTACCGTCCACATCGACCATGCCCCCTTCCGGAGCAGCGGGCGGAGGAGCGGGGGACACGTTATATGCCCACCGCCCCCCGCCCGCCGATCCCAGTAGGAGTACAGTCTCCGGGGGCGCTGCGGGCATCCCTAAGAGGGACCGCAGTTCTGCAAACTGATTTTATATGTTTCCCAAAGCTAAAGCGATGAGATAGTGGTGTAGATCCACCCTACAACCGCAATCGGATGGAGGTGGATGGATTGTAGTCTCCACAGGGGATCTTGTTCTTGTGGTGGTCTCTTGTCATTTTGGCTGATGGGGTTGCCATCTGCCAATGAACGTATTTGTGCTTTGAATTACCACCTGGCCTCTCGTGGGGAGTTACGTTATGTTGTTGTTCTCCTTGGTTTCTATTTATTTTGTTTTTGCCAAGTAGGCTGCGCAACCCTGATAGCTCGCAGGGTTTGCCAACTAACAGTTTGCGCAGCAGGCTGGTACGTCTGCTGGTTTCATGCAGGTGCCCTTGTCCACATTTTCGGCATCGTGTAGCGTGGTTGCAGTCCGTGGCCCCATTTCTGGCATCTTCGGCATTGGGTTATCCTGCCTCCGTTTGTCCTGTGGTTCCATGTGATTTTTATGTTCATTAGTGTTTCAATTTGTGTCTTTAAATCTTTAAGTACTTTATATTTGGCTGGCATGGTTACTATGTACATCAGTCTTATTTTTTTTGCCATTTTATAGATTTTATTCACCGGTATTCTTCCAGAAGAGCTTTCCTTATATCCATGTTTGTCGGGTTCTGATCCAGACCTTTCATTATAAAAAGATGCTCTTTGTCTTCGTTGAAAGTGAAGGTGTGGTATTCTATCTGGCTTCTTTTTAATTCGCTTTTTGTACAGTCATGATCTTTTTTGGTATTCAGATAAAGTATTGTGCTTTCTTGTGTATACTTAACTTGAAAATCAATTTGCTGGCGTTTCAGGATGTCTATAGTTTGTTGGTTGTTGGCCGCTCTACCCGTGATGACGATAGGTGGTGACTTGTTCTGTTTTCTCATGCATCGTTGTTGTCTTCCTGCGTTTCCGTTCATTTGAGAGGTTGGGGTATCCTCTAGTTATGTTCTCATTTTCCTCTGTATACTCTTCCTCCGTAGAATCTTTGCTATCTCTGTCTGTACCCTCTCTCTTTCATTTTCGGTTATCTGTGTGGTGTTTTCATCCTTTTCTTTTTCGGCCTTCTCTTCCTTTAGTGTATGGTGGGGCGTATTTTCCTCTATCTGTGCGTTGTTGTTTTCGTCTCTAATATCGTGGTCTGTTTGTAACTTGGCTGCTATCTTTAAGTAATTTTGCCAGAGGTATACGTTCTTCTTTATTACTTCTATTTCATCCACTTCCAGTGGGGTGTATTCTTTTTCGGGATCTTTGATGTTCTTGTAGTTTTCTTTCTTTCATCTTCTGATTATGTTGTACTGTTTCATTATTACTTCTTTCGCTCTAGTTTCTCGTTCTTTTTTTGTCTCGCTTCCTCTAATCTCTGCTTATTTTTCTTCATTCCTCTTTCCAGTTGTATTAACTTTTTGTTTTCTTCTTCTATATTTTTCTGTCTTTGTGCTTTTTCTTCTTCTCTCCTGGAGTCTTCCTCTATTTGTTCTAGTATGAATCTCTCTCTGTCAAGTCCTGATTTTTCTTGATTTTGTTCTTCTATCATTTGTTCCTTCCTTCTTTGTTGAGCTTTTTCTTTTTCCTCTAGTATTTTCTGTTCTTGAATGAACTCTTTGGCTGACGTTCCGAGTTGTCTCTTGAGGTACTCTTCGTATGTGAGGAGGCGGCCTTCCTCATCCGAGCTATGGTCTCCTGCTTGAATATTATATTGTCTATAATATTATTCCTCATCGTCTGTGCCATCAGTTGGCGTAGTGTTCAGCGTCTGGGTTATTGATTGTGTGTCCGACAATCCTTCATCCTCGTTGTCACTTTCTGTTGCCAGGGTTTGCCATATTTCGAAAGTTATTCCTGGGTATTCTTTTCGAAACTCTTTGGTTCCTGAGGTACTCTAGTTGTTGTCTTTTAATTCCTTTGGCTGCCGTGACGATGTTCGATATTCTTCTTTTTTCTTCCTCTGCTTCTGCAGCTTTTCTTTTCTTTTCTTCCTCTTTTTGCTTTTTCTAGGCTTTTTGCTGTTTCTGGTTTCGGGCAAATTCTGCCAAACCGTCTATCATGTTCGTGGTGGGAGTGGTTTCTCTTGGCTGGTAATAAAGATAAAGATAAAAAGTATTTATTGGATTAAATAGCATAAAATGTGTAAACGACTTGACAACCTATAACGAATATAAAAATGAATAAATAAATAAATATGTAAATTCAATATAGACGTTGCACATATCTTGAAACTATCGCTTAGCCACAGGGTAGTGGTAGGGAGGGAGTAAAAGACTGTGATGTGGAGTTCGACATGGAAGGGCCGAACCAGATCGTACCTGCCTTGCGGTAGGTTCTACGATGTTATGTAGTACGAATGTTGTAAGTGTTGTGGTTTTCCTGCCTCCTCCAAGTTATGCAGGGGGAATTATTGCTTTACGTGTGAGACATCAGATCATTGGACGTTTCTCATTGGTGTGCTTGACGAGTCTCCGGGAAAAAAAGGAAGAAAAACCGGATTTATACATTGTGGTATGATCTTATATGTGTTGTCTTCTTCTGGGGTTTCCTGGAATATATCCAGTGCCTGGTAGATGAGCCCACTCTGCCTTTTTTGGGGCCTGTTATGGTGGGCCCTGACTGCTGTTATACCTTTGGTCAATGGGCTTTCATGGATGAAGTATCTGAAGAATTTATCAGACTGTTGTTTGATGAATTCTCCGATGGTGGGAATATCGGCTAGCTCTCTGAGGTCGGTTTGCCGAATATACCTGTCACGGAGTACCTTGTTCTGCATCCTCTTCAGTCTCGACATTTGACTATTGGAGACGCTGCAGAACACTGGACATGCATAAGTCATAGTTGGTCTTATGATCTGTTCGTATATCAACACCTTGTTAGTCATAGACAGCTTGGAGTCCCTGGCTATCAACGGGTATGTCCGTTTTATAGCTCCCGCAGCTCGTTGGACTGCCAAGTCGACATGCCTAGCAAGGGTTTACTTTTTGTCCAATTGGACCCGCAGGTACCGCGCTGTCTCTCTCTCTCATCAATCTGATTACCCAGAGCTCTGAATCCCCCAGGAATGTGAACGAAGGTACGTTTCCTTTTCCACGTGAAATTCATGAGCTCTGTTTTATCATGATTCACCACAATTTTGCTCTTCGCTAGGTACGGTATGACTTTGTGTTGCAGATGCGTTTTCAGCTTTGCTGCTGCTATATTACTGTACTTTGACTGGGCGTATATTGCCGTGTCGTCAGCATATATAGCCGTGTTCGTGTTTGGGAACGTGGGAAAGTCATGCGTATGTAGCGAATACAAAAGTGGGAACAAGCTCGAGCCTTGCGGTACTCCTGCTTCGGCCTTCCACCCCGCGGAGTTAACGTCATTTACTCTAACCGCAAAAGTTCTGTTGACCAGGTACGAATCTATAATCTTTACCATATATTCCGGCATACTTGCCCTTAGCATCTTCACGATAAAGCCCTCTATCCAGACGGTATCAAAGGCCTTTTGGAGATCCAACAGGAGCATGACTGTACTGTGCCCTCGATTGAAGCCCTCCCTCACGTCGTGGACAATTCTGGCCACCTGAGAGGTCGTTGAGTGTCCTCTTCGGAAGCCGAACTGTTCCGCCGGAATGAGTTTGAGCTCTTCCTCGAGGTCGCAAATTCTCTTGAGAAGGATTCTGTCCACCACCTCGGCGACAGCACTAAGCACTGAGATGGGGCGATAGCTCTCGACCCTTACATTCGGTTTTCCTGGCTTAAGGATCGGGATAATTTCCGCTTGCTTCAGGCAAAGCGGGTAGTGTTGCCATTTTATAATGGCGCTTATGATGTAAACTAATTGTGCGAGAGACTTCCTCGGGAGGTTTCTGAGTAGGACTGCATCTATTTTATCTATACCAGGCGCTTTGTTCCCAGGGAGCCTTTTTATGGTGTTCTGAACCTCCTCGTAGCTGGTCATCAGCTTCGAGAAGGCTCTGCCATTCAAGGCCTCTTTCGGGGCTTTTCTGAATTCTTTTGCTTCCGTAGAAACTGACTCATGCTCTTGCGGAACGTGCTCTGGTAATATTCTCCGAACATTTTTGCCTTTCCTGGATCGGTCATTGCTTGTCTTTGACCATTCCTTATGGCTGGGAATTCCGTCCGCCTCCTTCGGAGGTTTCGGTTCATCCGCCACAAGGAATTGTCGCCGACTTTGAGGTTTTCCATTTTCCTGTTCCACGTCACATTTCTATGGCTCTGAATAAGTGAACTAATTTCTTGGCCCAGGTGTCGCATATTCTCGCTGTGCGCGGGATTGCGGGTGGTCTGCCATTTTTTACGCTCTTGGTTGTTTAACTTAATCAGGCCAAGAATGTGACTTGGAAGAGGATCCCGGTCCTCTCTAACTTTCCTCTTCCTAGTGGTTAAATCTCTCGCCTTTTGTATGTTATTGATCAGCCTCTGAGTCTTCCCCTCTATTTTGTCTTCTTGTATGTGGGGGGTGATGGGTGTTATTTCATTCATCACTCTCCTGTACTCTTTCCAATCGGTTGTTGAATAATCATATAGAATTTGTTGCCCCTTTGGCCCTGGTCCTCCCTTGATTGTAAAGAGCACAGGGTCGTGATCTGAGTTTAACTCAGAGACTGCTCGTAATTCAGAGATTTCTGTGACATTTTTGTTTACCACTAAGTTGAGTGTGCTAGGCGCACCACCGTTCCAGGGGTAGCACGTTGGATCATCTGGGAAGTCGATGATGACAGCAGCACCTTGGCTGGTAATGTTTCGTCTGGTTTTCGGCTTTCCGAGTATATCAGATCTGCGCTTTCACGAGGTCCGAGGTCTGTACCCTTTCAAACTTTGTGCAGGATTTTTAGGTACTCAGTTCCCCGAAAATCACTGCACTTAGTTGATAAAGTTTCCTACTCACTGCGTAATGTTGATTGCAGTGTGTGATATTGTTGGCTATGGTTTATAGCAGGGTCATATCATTTTTAACGGGATATTTCAATCACTTCACTGATGAATGTTGTTGTGCATGCGCAAACAACTTGACTTTGGTAGCACGACTGTCCTGGACGGCTGGCCAGAGCGTACTTGAAAAAACATTGGTACTATCTGAGAAAGAAATGTGAATTTAAAGAAACTTCTGATCCTCTGGAATTTGAAGAATATAATGCCGTCGCATAACAGTAATATTTTTTGTTGCGAACATTCACAACTCCTCGTGTCTCGATGAGGTCGGGCAGCTTCATATATGAACATCCAATCAGTGGACTATAATATGAAACGGAAATAGTAGTCAGTGGCGTATTTTTGGGTTTAGGGTGCCCAAGCGAGGCAATGGAAGAGGGAAGGGATTTTCAGCAGCTGTTATCGGTTTGTTCCAGAACTAGTGACTGACATCACTGACTATCATTTTCAAGTTGAGTTATCCAATATTTTTTACCAAAAATTATTCTTATGATTACCTCAATTGTGAAAATGTCTCATAAACGAAGTATCTAGGCTCTTGCCTTGTTTGGCGTTTATTCGAATATTAGAGTATGAGGGAATCCTCGGATTTGTATTTGTCCGTTCTAATTCTTTTGTGGCATCTCCAAAAATTCCAGAAACAAATGTTTGCACAAATATAAATTAGAACTGAAACAGTACAATACAGCATCCGGATTAACTTTCGATGCAATGTTAAAGTATACCAATATTGAATTAGAATTAATACCAGACATTGATATGATAAACTTCTTCAGCAAAGGAATGGAATATGGAAAAATCAGTCATTATAGCAAGAGGTATCAAAATTACTCCACATTGTAATATCGATAGGTCAGGATTGAATATTATTAAATATGCGCAGATATTCTTGTATCAAATCATAATCTTTAGATCAATGAGCTCGTCAAATAGTCAATAACACCATGCCAAAAAAAATGTATTGCGTGAATCACTAGAGTAGCTTCAAATTGACAGAAGTCATCTATATACTGATGAGTTTCTAGGCATTCTTGGATAATAATTTGTTGCGATTTTTCTCAATAATTGAAACAAGGACGTTGTGCCTGACTGAGCAAGATTATACAATAGGGTTCATACGTCCTTTTCAAAATAGAAATATATGATATCTTCCACTTGAAACAGAAGCAAGTTACGTACAGTTTCTTGAACAATTTTCCAGTTGCACTCAATAGATGAAAAATGTATTCATATCGGTAGATAATTATCAAATGAACTCAATATCCACTTTGTTATGGACCCATTTTTCATTTCAATTGTCTACCTTGTAACAAAACTGACTGGAGGCTTGATAATGAGACTTTTCAGAGACGTATTGACGATAAATTAGCAATCTGTTTTGTCCAGTGTGATGATATTCGAGATATTTCGTCAATTATTTATTCAAGAGAATGATTTTCACCTGAAATGGAAATAAACAATTTTCAATTTATAAGGGCGCTTTCTAGAATCGAACGAGTTCCTGAATCTACGATATCCGGTTGCTTACCTGAAGGCAGGAATATCGTCTATCAATGTATGACAAACGGAGTAACTCCAGGAAGATTCCAGTAATGAAAATTATTAAATTGAGGAGTTGACAACTACTGACAAACAAATTATTATTTGTCATAGAAATAGATACATGGCCCACAACCAACAACTGAAAAATGGCTCGAAAATAACTCTACAGCATGTGTTACGCTGCAACCTTACTAATACTCTAGTTTGATTTTGGCGTTCTCCAACTTCGTCATATTTTTATCACTTTCAAATCGTGATGTCATGCTGATAATAAATAGCGTCAATACGTTATGGTTTAATTCAAAATGGAATGGAGGAACCCGCACCGCATCAACAGGAAATTTGCTTTCGGTGTATTTTCTCGATTTTGTTCCGTGTTGTAGAACTCGTAACACTGATCAAGTGTCTTCATTGCAGTGCCGCTCATGATTCATCATTTTGGATTTCATGGACAGATTTGAACATACTCAATTGAATATATATACATACCAAATCAAACGAGCATCGATTGGTCATATGTCCGATGACACTTCGCTATAGAATTCGATAATTGCTGCACTTATGCACATAATACAGGGATAACGAATTTTTCAGTAATTTCCAAAAAATTTGTTAGTGGAATTTCATAAATTATCAGATACTTTATAGTATACCAATATCAATTTCATTACATGATGGTATCTCGTGAATCGCACTGACATATTATATATAAGATTAATTATTTTCATGAAGTCGCATCCGCTCTATACTTATATCCAAATGCCTGAAACTCCGAACAACTAGAAGACAAACCTGATTATATTTGACGAAATTCTAATCCTCATATACGTGCAATATATAGAGTGGATCCAAGTAGTTTTCCATAAATCAATTATGTTCCACGCATATCTGAAAAAGATTTTGGATTCATTTGTGATTTCGAATAATATCAGCACTCTATATGATCCAAACTGTTGGATTTAGAGTGTTTAGGCGAAGGAAACACCAGGCCAGCATCAAGAATTTTCAATATACAGTGAGTCCAAGTTACAATTTTAGTTTTATGATAGCCCTCAGTAGGTTTTGTAGACCATTAGAATCACAGCTACGATAAAATAGTTTTGCTGTAACAACATCCATCAATCTGCTTAAAATCTACGAGAGACCACTTCTATGAAGGTTCTCAGGGCTATTTTTGATTGTGAACATAAAACCTTCTTGCCTCATTCGCAGGATTCCTAATAACCTCCTGAGGGCCATTATAAAATCAAATTATAGGCCTGTTATGAATCTGTATGTTATTTAAAACATCTGTTCAGCATCTGTTCGGAATGAAGTTGGATTAAAATATTTTCCATGAATATTCACTTCCGAAACGGACTCAAATTGATCTGATAGTTGTAGGTTGCATTATGCAGCAGTTGCATAAATCAAATTAGCTATCACCTGACCTACATAATGCTTTTATAAAAGTTGGATAAATCCAAATGACATTTAGATTGTTATTTGGGCTGGGATAGTAGAAACGAAAATAGATACATGAAAATCATCAAAAATATTTTTGAATTTGAAAGTACTTAGGAAAAATAAAATTTTGTATGTCTCAACAAGGTGGAAAATACTCCATATCGAAAACTTCTCTTCAGCTTTCTTGTGATGACATCAGTTTAACTGTCAGACGTTTCATTATCGAAAAACACTCATAAACTTTTTTTTTCTAATACGGTAACTTTTGGTCTTTCAATGAGTTTTGGATCTTTTTCTGACATTATTGCGAATTTTTAGGACATTTCCACCAATCATTTTTCACCAATTATGTCAACAGAACTTTAATTTTCTTCAGATCTGGGATATCTAATACAGGCCGGAATTCGGCCATGTTTTAAATATTACTGCATTCAAAATGGGAAGTACTTTCAGATTCTTAATTTCTCAAAATTGTGCCTCTTCAAAAAAAATTGATATCGAAACGTCGAATAGTTGAACTGACATCATTTTAAGAAAGCTTATGAAGAGTTTCTGCATAGAAGTATCTCTTACTCTTGTTCCAGCTCTGACAATGACAGCAAAATCACTTTACGCTCATACTGATTCCATCATTTCGAATGTATATACCAATAATTTCTATGACTTCATTACAAGTAGTGACACGTTTGAGACTTCCGATGATAAAGAAGAAAACTAATTCAATTTTCCTAACACAGTCAATTCTTGGAGATTTAAGCAACAAATAATCGAATGATCCCATAGCTTCCATGCTACTGACCTATTAAATCAGTGGATAAAAAATTATTAATCTCCTGAAGGTGTCGAATGACGTGTCAGGTTGGTTTATTATTCAGGAAGATGAACTCGCTCAGAAACGGCTTGTACGTTGATTACATATTCTAAGGGGAGTTGTACAGGCTATGTGGCCTCACAAGCACTTCGACTTATACGATCATTTATGCATATTTCTTAATCCATACGAATCCTAAAATTCTTAGCCTTCGTACGAAGTTTAGCAGTTAACTGGGAGCCGATATCCTGGCATTGGAGGGCACTGAGGAGGCCCCTTCCAGGAACTTGAGCCTCATGCAGAAGAGCGTCGGGCATTCAAAAATCATATTAATGTTCTGTCTCTCTCTGATTTTTCCATCATCTCAGAGGGTAGTGTCCAATGAGGAGTTCCATTACAATTTTCAAGCCCTTCTCATCCAACTCAAAAAGCGTTTTCGCTTTCTTTGGCGATATGCTCACTAGTCGCATTGCTGGAGTTTGTTCTGTCACTTTATTCCAGTGAAATTTTCTTTCAATCGATTACGCAGCGTCAGAATTGTTTTTCGAGTGGGCTTTTGAGAGCCCACAGAAGAGTTCTGGGAAGGTACATTGTGTTTCCTCCTTCTTTGGTGAGGTAGTCTGCTTCTTCATTGCCTCATATACCTCAGTGATCTAGGTGATACCTCAGAGGGCAGTATCTAATGAGGAGTATCGTGACCAATATTGGTCTTTCTTATACAACTTGAGGAGCTAATTAGCTTTCCATGGCGATGGGCTCATAGCAATTTCGCTTGTCTTTGTCCTGTGAGGTTACATATTCTATCGGTTACGCAGCATCGAAATATTTCTTGCGAATTGGCTTTGGAGAGCAGACAGAAGGGTTTTGAGCAGGAAAATTGTGTTTGCCCCTCATTGACAATGCAGTCTGCTTCTTCGTTGCTTCTAATAGCTCTTCGGACTAGCACTTATACAAATGTGACCTAGTTGTTTTTTCCCAGTTATTTCAGGGATTGTTTGCAGTGCCACGTTAGCTTAGATTCTCATGTCTTTATCTGACCACATAAAGATTTTTTTCCCGTGTGTCGTGTGAAAGCACTTGTAGCACAAAAATGTTTGGGGTGTCATCAAGGGGTTTTGAGAGCCTGAAATTTGGCCCTGCTATACCAACTTCAGTACCTTCATCTATGTTGGGTCCATCAGTAAACCATACTGATGCATGCCTTTCCAGTTGAGGTCCGTTCTTTGTACAAATTCAGTGGTTGATTCAACTCCAAACTGCATTCCGAAGTACGTAGCTGCCACGTCATCTGTCAGTTCAGACAAGGCTTCTAGTGATATATATGTTCCAAAATCTTCAGATGTCCGATCAGATTTCCTACCTTTGAGTTTACTGTATGGCTCAGTCTGAAGGAACAGATTGCTGCTTCTTCCAAAACGGAGGTGCAATAGCGGTTGGTTTTGCATGAACCCTAAAGCCGCAGTAGGGCATGTACATCCCAGTGATTCCCAAACAAGCTAGCCTCTGCACTCTCTGCAGCTTGACTTGATCCTGTTCGTTGATTTTGTTGAAACCACATCAGTGAACATAGGTGACCATGGATTTGACGATCGTTTGGTATGACAAGTAAATAATTATTGGTTTCAGACCGTATGTCTTGCCAAAAACTCTTCGGCATGTCCAGCGTGTTGTTATAGCCATGGAAAGAGTATGGTTGATTTCGCTAGACCATATCAGTTTTTGGTCGATTATAACACCCAGATATGTATCCTCTTTGGGAAAGCTGGGTTATATTCATATTTGGCTTCGTGAGTTCCTACTTTTGCTTTTTTGTGAATGGAACCAGCACATTTTTCATAGTATTGATATTGAGTCCCTTATGTGCACACCAGCATCTGACTGTGTTTAGGGCTACTTGCAAGCAGTTGAAAATTGATGGTGATGACCAGGTTATCAGTGTTACCTTGAGTCGAGGAACCAGCGTCGTGTGGATTTACTATCAGGATGTCGACAGCCAGTGACCACAGAATAGGCGATAGAACTCCTCCTTGGGGTCAAACTTCTTCGAATGTCATTCTGACTGTTTCCTTCCCAAGAGTGGCCACAATGATTCTACTTTTCAGCATTGATTGAATCCATCTGATCAATGATACGTTCATGTTTCTATCCTTTGGTGATCAAGTCATGGAGGCATGTGAGGTTATATAAAAGGCACCATTTTTGTCAATGAAAACACAGGGACCTGTCACTTATATATTTTCAATACTTTCAACCAGATATTGTAGAGCAAACATGGATTTACTGGAATGATGAGCAAACTGTTATTTGTGGAGCGGTGCTCACTCAAGAAATTCTACAGCAGTTTAAGACCTACGAAAGTGTGTCTGCAGGAGAACACTGAAGCTTCCTTCAAGTTTATCAGTTTATCCTCCTTCCGATTTTCTTATCAAACCGATGCCGTTGAATTGTCTTTTTCAGGGAACTGTTTGGAGACGTTGTGCTGGGGCTAATTCAGCGATACTCGTGCACATTTGTCTCCATGTTCTACTTATAGATCTCACGAAATATTCATTGTATTCAAGAAGAACTGTTTCGTAGTCTTTCCAGTGTCTCAAACTCTCAGCTCTATTGAAAAGTCTTCTATATTTTTCCGAAGTTTATCTAGTTTCTCATCCCACCAATACACTTCTCTGGTGATTGCCATTTCTTTTTGTGGATAGCTGAGTTCATATGCCGTTTCAATAGCATTTTGAAGTCGTCTTGAGGCTTCCTTGAGTTCCTTGATTGATTCGATGACTAATTAATTGTTGGTCCTTCGTTTGTCTTCCAAGATGCTCTCTGTGAACATAACAGTTGATCAATTTTGATACACTATTTCCCTTGAAGCAAGTCTCTGATATCTCCAAGTCAAACCTTATGTGCTGACATGTATTGTCTTGCATGAAATGTATACCAAGTTGAAAAATAATGTTGAGTTATCTTACCATGACGACAAACGATTCATCATTCCGCATACCACAAAATCTTTTCCTTGGAGATTAGTGACATGAAGTTTCATCAAAATAAAAATATTATTCGCAATGGAAATATTTGCTGGGTTTCGAATTTAATAAACATAATTTATATTTACATGGTGGTTCTTCGGGTTGTAAGGCCGACGTGTGTTCAGAGAAGAACTCGACGTTTCGCCAACACGAGTGGTTAGCATTTTCAAGAGTTATTTTAAAAAATTTCGCTTTCTGTAGTCGCTGTCAAATGCTTTTGTACAGTTCGAGTGAGCTAAAGTCGGAGACCGAGCGATTCATAATGGCCTGCCAGGATGGTGTCTTCAACACCCTCGTCTACCGTAGTCGCGTGATGGGTATAGACGTCCCTGACAACCGATGCAGGGCATGTCGTGGGGCACCTGAGACCGTAATGCATTCATTTGCTATCAGCATGTCCAGCTTATGCGGTCTCAGCCTTTATCCACAGGTATAACGCGGCGCTACAAGTATTGTACTACCATCTAAGACACTCGTACGGTATAGACGAGACACCGGTGTTGCCTTATGTTCCGGGGGATATTGAGTCCGTGGTGGAGAATGAGAGGTGCCGAATCTATTGGAACTACTCATTCCCCACCCTCAGGCAAATACAGGCCAATAAGCCTGATGTTGTCCTCCTCGACCGTCAAAGTAAAACGATATTCGTCGTGGAGTTTTCCGCTCCACGCGAGATGAATATCGTTCGGAAAGAGGAGGAAAAACGGACTAAATATCGAGATCTTCTCTTTGAACTCCGCAGGTTGTATCCGGGCCATTCTGTCAAAATGGTGGTTCTGATTATAGGAGTCCTTGGTGGAATGATGGACACACTGCTCTCTAATTTGAAGTTGATACCGGCCTGCCGTAATATGGCACAAATCCAAGCCGCTCGAATGCAGAAGGCCGTCATCCTTGGTTCACTTCGTCTGCTCAGAACACATGACTCTCGGACCAAATAATCACTCACCCTACGGACGTAGGAAGTGGTTATTGAGGTAAACGACACCAGCGCGTCCTCCGGATGGGTCGGAGCACCGGAGACAGGACCTGACTGGTACACTCTTAAGGGAAAAAACAAATAATAATAATAATTGCTTTTATTGCCAGATAAATCATAACTCAATTACAATGAATTTTTAAAAATAAAATAAAATATCGGCAAAAGGCAGAGTTCGCTTTTTATCAACACGAAGTCGATAAACAGCGCTCTTCCACTCAACCTCCATCATTCAATGCCATAAATCAACCACAAACCACTTATGCAGGATATGTATATCCTGCATAAGTTCTATGAGAATACAGTCGTTACCGACAGTATACCTATCATCGTGACTCTGGAGGTGAAGTGAATTAGTGGTCGGGTTAGTGCGTTTGCATGCCTCCTAGGCGGTCTCGGTTCGATCCCACCGTCTGTCAAAGGGGTTAGGAATCCACTTTTACGCTTCGCTTCTGAGTGGTTTCTTCCAAACAACCTCGGATATTCGTAAAAAGGAATTTCAGAATTCGTAAAAAGAAATTTGAAAAAATGTAAATGAAGCCAATGCGTTTATGTATCGAAATAATGATTGTATACACATGTGTAGCCTTTAACGATCTAATTAGAACTTTAAATTTTACACTTCAGGTAAAATTCAGCGAAGCCTGCAATATAAATTAGCTCCGAATAGTGCCCCCTCAAAGAATCATGTTCAGTGAGATAATGATAATCGTTATGATGGTCATTCTAAGAAGGCAGTGGTTAGTTTCTCTTCCTCAGTGTGTTGTAATGAGTTCGTGAGCTTCTCATTCCTCCTTCAGTTTCGCAATTTTTTTAATCACTTTCTTAATCACCCTCTATATGACTAATCTTTAGTCGGCATCTTGCAAATTATACATTGCCCCCTTTTCAGTCCCCTTCCCTGTAAATTTTTTGTTTGTTTGACGTACAAAAATGAAACAAAAACCATATTGAATGGTTTCACCGATATTACTTTTTGATGTAGAAGACATCGTGATTGCTTGATAGAGGGGGAGGAGGCGGCACATCAATTCAAAAATGGCATGGGAGGTCAAGTGATATATCCCCGGGAAGAGAATTCAATTTTCTCTACAACCATCTTAACTTTTTCGGATTTAATTAATATCTTTTTCACCATATATGTATAACCGAAATGTCGAGTATAAGTTTGTATCGGAAAGGTACCATTATTTCTATAAATTTCAACGGTTTGAAGTGGAACGATATCACAAAAATGAGTTTGAACGATTACCAAAACTACTTTCTGAGAGAGAATACATGGCAATTACTCGAAATATGGCGCCAGGGGCACATCATCTTGTTCATTTCGAAAGGCCAAGAGATCGAAATTGCGAAAATACCTATGAAAATCAAAAAAATAAATAAATAAATAGTTGAAAAGAGAATGAATTATCTTATCGAAGATGTGTAATTCAACCTCATGTGCCATTTTGAATTTTTAAATTGACCTGCTTCCCCACCTCCTTCATCGGTGAACCACAATGTCTTTTATTTCAAAAACTAGTAATGGTGATAACATTCAAAATGGTTTGTGTTCCATATTTGTAGGTCAAACCGTTCCAAAGTTGACAGGGGGGGGGGGGGATAGAGAAAGCCGTACCGTATAAAAAGAAACTCAGAAAAGTTTAAGGAGCAACTACTGTAATTTCGTGTTCAGTTTACTTTTCAGTTTTCTTAACAAGATCCAAAAATGTACTCTTTGAATAACGAGGAAACTGAGGATAGCAAAATAACATAATTATGAACTTTGGCTAATAACTACTCAAAGCAAAGATATTTATTTTCATTAAATCAATGTGCATGAAATGGACAGAACTATTATAAGATGGTCCAAAGGGAAATTTCCAATATACTTGTTGCCGCCCCAAACTTTTTAAGTGCTACCCAGATAGTTAAAATTCATTCGACCCGAACCCTGAGTATGAGCAATTAAATTGTTGCATGGAAAATAATCAATGAGAAGTTTCACACTGTTCTATTATCAAAACCAACATTGGTTCACGTGAGATTACTCAAATCGTTTCGAGGTGGAGGACTCCTTTTGATTTTGTACAGCGAATTTCAGTTGATAATGAATTTTCTCCAATAATCCGTTCCATCGACTTGGAATCCCATTGTAGCCGTCATAATTTTGTAGGCCTAATAGAATTTCTATATATTTAAAACAACAGTGTATTTTCCAAACTTCTGACTTTTACCAGTATCCATTTTGTATCATTCAGAATATACGGGGGACAATCTTCAAAGGAGCAATGGCTAATGCCCTAGAACTTTTCACTAGATGGCAATGCGATCGCAAAAATTTCAATATTCCTTGATAGCAGCTACCTTTCTAGAAATCTTCTATGAATTTCATGTTGGTCTGAAAGTTTTGTTCTATCAGCCTTCAGAAGTGAAGAGTGTAAACAATTTTGCAATATCGTAAATGAATAAATTTGTTAAGGTAATTTCTCCTCGCCCTATACAGATCTATAAACCCATATAGATCACCAACCTCTTACAGTCTGTTCTGAAAAGTTTCGATTGTAAATGTTCAATAGCTGTCAGGGCAATTTAAAACAAAAATGTGGATCGCATGCAATTAATAGGTAGTAGAAAGGAGTGTAGGTGTAGCTATCGTTGAGAAAATTCACAGTTCAGGGCGTTTGCAGTGCAATAAAATGTTTGGTGACTTGGGTGAACTATTGATGCATCAGTTATTTATTGCAAGAGCCCCACGTTTTCCGTTCTAAATCTTACAGGTACTCTCATAGCTTTTGTAGATTCACAATCACAAATTTTTACAACAAACTGTATGGATTTATAAATCTGTATGGAATTTTTTTATTCTGTTTAGTACGTTTTCAAACCAAAGTATATTCAGTCTTGTATTAAGTTAGTTTCCTAACTGAGAAGTTGGTTCAAAACTGATTGGAAAATTTGTACCGATCAGACAGACATTATGATAATTATATTAGTCACAAATCATGCAATAATGTTGCACTGTCATCCAGTTCTGAGCTCTGTTATAATTAATTTCAAAATCTATTGCAAAACTAGTACCTTACAGACAAACATTATCATTATTACTATTAGGTTTTCTATGACAACACATCATACAATGATTTCGCATTGACATCCAGTTATGCTATGTTTAAAATTGAATGCAAAATGTTTATTATCATTATTATTATGTTAACAACAATCAACATATTATGCAATGATTTCGCATTGTCTTCCACTTTTAACCTATGTTTGAAGTTGGCTTTGAAATTATCATCGGCCAGGTAGCAGAGTGGTTGAAGCACCAATATTTATAAGAGTGAACAACACAAGATCCGCAGAATATCCAATTGAAACAGGGGTCGTATATGTCACCACACCTTCACTCCCTACATAACTATGATTCCCCTCTATGCGATAGAACGAATACGGCTATATACGCGGATGATACCGCTATATACGCCCATTCATTCTCGAGCGTTGTAGCTGCGAGGTAGCTTCAATCTCGGTTGGACAGGGAAATCATACCGTACCTAGAGGAGAATGCGATTGTGGTTAATTCGGCCAAGTCGGAGGCAATCAACTTTTCGAAGATATTCAAGTTCTCGAGAATTCCACAGGGGTTGACTTTCAAAGATGAGGCTGTTGAGGTCTCGACCAATGTGAGATACCTAGGCACAAGCATCTTAACCTGGCTATCCAAAGGGCTGCGGCAGCGGTAAAACGCACGTACCCCCTGATAGCCAGAGGATCACACATTAGCTTGACCTGCAAAATGATCATAAAAAGCAGATCATTGAACCAGCTATGTTTTACGTTTGCCTGGTGTTCTGCAGCCTGCCCAAGACTCCATTTCTAAGACTGTGCAGGATGCAGAATAATGTACTTCAGATCATCACTAATAGTGATAGATACATCCGTTTGGATGCGCTGCGCGACCTTGCGGTCGTCGACTCCATCCCGACACATGTTAAAAACTTGTCAGACAAGTTTCACCCGCAAACACGGAGGGCCCAATCATCAAGTGTTGGATAGAACCGGAAAGAACCGGTTCCATCGGGAACCTAGTCGATTCTAAAACGCCCAGTACCACGACCCGGTTTTTTGAACCAGCCTTTTCCGGGCTGTCGTCGAACTAATTCTCCTCATGAAACTGCCCAAAGCAATATCTACATGGAATGCAAATGAACATCGCGCTTAAGCTTTGCAGGAGGCGTGGATCGTACCAGCTACCCCCATCAAAACTTGAAATATTCGACCACCCGTTAACATCAGCGGAGGCGGATACCAGCGCCCTCACACGGGGACCATAGGTACCCCTTGGTTCAAGCGCTCACCCCCCTGACTGACAACGGTTAGAGGGATGAGACGGCTCTATGTGCGTCCAGGCTTCCCTGTCCTCTCCTAGTCCACGACGGACGAAGAAGGCTGGAGAGATAATGTTAGGAGTACGTCGAGTTGTATGTTGTATATGCATAATTTTGTGATAAAAACCATATTTATATATTTACATTTCAACCAGTCGAAGGTTCAAACCCTAGCGACTGCAGAATTTTTTTTGATGGCCCGAGAAAGTGCTAGGAATCTCACGTTAAAAATAAGAACTCGTTTATCCTTGACTTGCACAAGTTTCTACTTCTGAGGGCTGCCGTTCGTAAGGGGTTGACTGCTGGTTAGCGAAAAAACAAAAAATAACAATTTGAAACAACAAAACAAAAATAATTATTACGATTTGTTATAAGTGCATTGTTATCTGAGCAACGTTTGTAGTTGGGTTGAAATCAAAATGAAAAAGTTATACATAACGCACAAGTTTTATTATTATCTTCTCCATGACGTGGATTTTTGGGTATTTAAAATCCTGAAAATTGAGAAAAAAATGTGGATTCGAAGAAATATGTACAGGTGTAGAAAGCAAATGAATGAATTTGCCCCGATGAGTTACTGCGTGTAAAAAACTGGGTTTTGTCAGTAACATATCGTATTCTGAATTTACCTATCCAAAAAAAATAAGCTCAAATCAACTGAAATCTGCTTTTCTTTTTCAAAAAACGTTGACGATTCGGAGATAATTTACGAGTATTCATGTGCCTTTGTCCACTTTTATTGATTTCTTTCAATTTACAGTTTGCATTTTCAGACTGTGGAAGGTTGAAAAACCCGTCAATAGGTAAATTTTCTGCACAGAATCAAAATTTCAATGAATAGTCATGCATATTTTCATTATATTATTGACACATGCAATAAATCAATAATCAATGATTTAATTGATTTTGTTATATTAATGGCATATTAATAATAATGATAATAATAATAATAATATTTATTCATCACAAGATACAAAATACAAAGTATGGTATATATGTAAAACACAGATATTGGTGAATAAATTATAGTCCCACTGAGGAAAAAACCCTGTGTGTGGTAAAATTAACAGCAAAATAAATAAAAATGGTAAAAATATTGAAAACAGAAAATAGGTAGTATATAAGAACATAAACATATTGCATCACACGTGTATACACATATATTAGATATAAATAAATAAACAGATTTTTTTTTCATATTTCAATAATTGTATGTAGAGTATTTCTTGGTGTAGCTCGTATAAAGTTTTTCAATTGTTTTTTGAATATGTAAATGGAAGATTGGGAACTCAACTCGTGGGGCAGAAAGTTGTATACTTTGGGAGCTAAATAACTATAGCATCTTTGTCCAATTGCCTTATTCATTTGGGGTGTAACAAAATCATCTTTTCTCCTTGTACTATATGGATGTGTTAACGCTATTAATTCTTTTTTATTTGAATATTGTCTAATGGCTATTTGTATAATGAATAATTGCCTAATATCTAAGGTGTTTGTTTCAGAGTAAAGTAAGTCACTAGAATACCTATTTTCTTTTTGAAGCATAAATCTGAGAAACCTCCTTTGAGAGATCTCAAGGGTGTTAAGGTAAGTTCGAGGAACTCCTCCCCATCCAATGATTCCATAGGTTAAATGCGACTCCACTAAACTCTGGTGAACCATTACTTTTTGTTTAAAATCAAGGTGCACTATCACTTGCTTAAACCTATACAGAGTACACCGTAACTTCTTCACAAGATATTCAACATGGTGGTTCCATCTAAGGTGGGGGTCCAAAAAGATTCCTAGATATTTCAATTTTTCCACAGGCTTTATAATGAAGTTGTTTTCAATTGCCAGGTTATAATTTGGAAGAGAGTTCTCAAAGCTACTGAATGGCAAATAATTGGTTTTACTAAAATTGATGGATAATAGTCTACTGTCAAACCAGTCTTTAATATGAGTCAGATCATTTTCAGCTTTAATTTTAAGGTCATATCAATTTTATGCTTTGTATACTATTACGGTATCATCAGCAAAACTGATGATTTCTCCATCCCTTTGTTGTGCGAATAAATTATTCAGATAAATAATAAATAGAACTGGCCCTAACACTGTGCCCTGGGGAACCCCACATTTTATTGTTTCTTCTGAACTCATATCATTTCCTATTTTCACTCTTTGCTTCCTTTCGGTTAGATAATTTTTGAATAAATTGTGAGCTGTACCTCTAATTCCAATGTCGTCTAGTGTATCTAGAAGTATAGAATGATCAACCGTGTCAAACGCCTTTGACAGGTCTAAGAAAACTCCTATCGACGGAATACTTTTATAAATACTTTCATATATGTTGTTAGTTAATACATGTATTGCATCTTGAGTGGATTTTCCTTCCTGGAAACCATACTGCGAATTGGACAAAATGCTATATTTATTTAAAAAGTTATTTAGCCTTATTTTGATGATTTTTTCGAATACTTTACTCAGTGAAGTAATGAGAGAGATTGGTCTATAGTTACTAACATTGTTTTTATCTCCACTTTTAAATATAGGAGTGACTATCGATAACTTGAATGCAGAAGGAAAAATTCCTAGTTCAAAAGATTGATTAATGATGTATGTTAGAAGCATGCTTATATGGGTCGATAATTTCTTCAAAGTTTCAGCTTTCAAACAATCATAACCAGGAGCTTTTTTAATTTTCAATTGAAGAATAGTATTCATTACTTCCCGTTCATTTGTTGGTGCAAGAAATAATGAATTGAGAGTTTTTTTTTTTTTTGGAATATTATTTGGATTCCTGTTTATTTTTTGTGCAAGTTCTTTCCCAATATTTACGAAAAAAGAGTTAAATATTTCTGCTATTTCTTTAGGATTACTCGTCAAATCGCCATTTTGATTTTCTATAGTGGATATGTCATTTTTTTTCTGAGTTTTAAGGATTTCATTTACAGTTTGCCATAATTTCTTGGAATCATTCTGTTCTTTCTCAACGCGTTTTCTATAATAATCAATTTTTGCCTTTTTTATCAAACCTTCAACTTTTATTTTCATTTCCATATACTCGTTTTTTAATAAAATATTTGTTGGAGTAGTATTCCACTTACGGTACATATCATTTTTTCTATTAACGAGCTTGATCAGAGATTTAGTTATCCATTTTTTTCATTTCCTTTCTGTATTTCTTATTTTGATTGATTTTTTAGAACTCTGTACACATTCGTTCAAAATATTGATGAATTTTTCAGCAAAGGTTTCCAACTCTAGCTTTTGATCAAAAAGTTCATTCCATTCGATCGCCTGTACTAAGTCTAGTAATTTGTTATCATCGATTATTTCAAAAAAGTTTTTAGTCTTTAATTTTTCGGAATTTTGTTTTGTCTCCAGTACTATTTGTAGTATAGTTGTATAATGATCTGTTATCAATGTAGCTACGGTTATGGGCAAAACTGTGTCAAAATTGTTGTTTTTAACGTATATGAAAATATGGTCTAAACACGTTTTTGAGTTTTTTTGAACTCTTATTGGGGTATTTATCGCAGACTGGTAACCATGTTCGCCCATCAGATCTAGGTAGTTTTTTTAATCATCGCTATCTCTCATTAGGTCAATGTTTATGTCACCTATAAATAATTTGTATTGATAATTTTCATTTTCTTCATTTAATATGTTATTCAGTTTATGCAAAAATGAGTCTACATCACTCGCACGAGATCTGTAATAGGCGTATATGCAGAAATTTTCGTTTTTAATTTTAATTCTCGCTTTTATCAAAATACTATCCTTTAATTCTATTAGGGTGTGGGACTGGTATGAGTCTGATTTAATAAACACGATAGTACCATCATTTTCGTTCAAATTGCCCTGGTTATAAATCGTTGTGTATCCTATAATATTATGAATTGGAATATCAGGAATCTTTCTGGTCTCTGTTAATACAATACAGTCAAAGGAAGTATCAAGCCCTTCAACGAAAATATTGAATTCATCTATATTTTTTCCAATACTGCAGATATTGTTATGGATTATTTTGAAATCGTGAGAATTGTTATTGATTTGTAGTACTTCTTTTGTTTCTTGAGAGTTATTCAAGGAAAATGTTGTCAATTTTCCAAGTTTGAAGTCTGGTTCATTATTATTTTTAATTAATTAATTTCGAATTACTCACATATCACACAAAACTGTTGGACGATATCTTCAATCTTCTTGGGCCTTGAAGATAAAGATGATTTCAGTTTTTCTTTATAGGTTTCTTCTGGATGACCGGGTTGCTGTAGGTTTTTTTGGTGGTGTTTCCGAAACTGAGGATTGTTTCCTGATTTGTAATTTTGGTTGATTTACTAGAAGATCTGATGGTTGGTGCTTTAGAATTTGAGTAATTTTCTTAGCTGGTTCTTCAATATTTTCTTCCTCGCGTTTTGTGTGTATCTCTTCCTCAGAGAGTTCCGAGAATTCCTCTCCTCTTGGTAGGGGTGTTGATGGATCACTATGACTATTTATTTCCGTATATTTCAAGGATTGATCGTAAATATTGTCTTGGTGGATATTTTTCGTTTGAATATCAGTAAGTGTGTAGGTAATTCCTTCGATTACGAGTGTATTGCCTCTCAATGTTGCTTGGCGATTGTTACGTTCTTCTTGTTCTTTCTTGGTTAGATCTTCAGAGATTGCAATATTAGAACCTTTTAATTTTTTGCAGTTTTTAATGAACTCAATTTTCCTCAGTTTTGAAATCAGTGTTAATAAAATTGGTCTTGATGATGAATGACTATTTCCAATTCTAAGTATATTGGTTATTTCTATTGTTTCAATTTTTATTTTGAGTATTTCAAGAAATATTTTCAAAACAATTCTTATTAATTCTGATGAGGTTTCTCCTTGATCTTCCTGGACACCATAAATTATCAAATTGTTACTCTTTTGGCTTTTTTCCGATTGTTCCAGACGATTTTTGAGATGTAAGTTCTCGGTCTCTAATTTTGTAATTTTTTCTTCGGTGTCACTGTGTTTTTGTTCTACAACAGCAGTGAGAGATTTTATCTCTTTATCAATACTTTCAAACTTTTCTGTGAGGTTCTTATTCATCACTTCGAGTAACATGTAAACATCTTCTACACATATTTCTTTTTTGCTTTGTTTAACCTGTTGTTTTTCATCGGGCATGTTCCTGCACAACTTTAGTAAAATAATTCTTGAATTATGCGAGTTCGGTCCTGGTTGGGCAGAATTTATTGGCAGTTTTAGAATATAAAAGAAAGGATTCCTTATCACGTTTTTGCGACTTTTTTGTTTCAACTCATTCACCCACTGTCACTTTTAATGTTCGTAATAACTAGAATAACTTCTAAATCATAACTCACTTTGTTATGTCGTTATCATCATTTCATAGTAAATCTTATGAGGAACAGTTTGGTAGTAAACACTTCACTATCAACTCATTATTTCCATAAAAAAACTGAGATTATCGAGACGTCTTTTATATTGTGCTACTGACTGCAAAATACATCACTGATATTATGTGAGGATATTGCATTGTCATCCGGTTCTGAGCTATGTGTGAAGTTACTTTGAAGTCGATATCAGAATTTGTACTGAACAGACAAATGTTTTCATTATCATCATAATCATAACATATTCTGCAGTAATATTGCATTGTCATCCAGTACAAACAAACAAACAGATAGATACGAAAGCGAGTTAATTAATGGGTAAGTGTTAGTTAAACATAACTTCTTGCACTATATAATCTTCACTATAATCGTAGAGAAATTGGTGAAGTCTCACGAGGAATCTGCGCCTTCACACTATTTAATTAAGTGATTAACGGAGTTTCGATGTGGTCGAACGAGCACGAGTGACACTTCGGTCTCATGTCGACACAATGAAATGACTACAGACCTACCGAGGAAATTCTCGATGAAATCTATGAAGATCCAACAAAATGTGTCGCAGAATAAACATTGATAGATTATTCAGATGTTAATTGAACATTTCGAAAAAGTTCGTTCGGAATGGATGTCCCGCTTAGTGACTCCCAAAAAAATTCACAAAAAATCTATGGCATCCTGTTGGCCAATTGCTGAATGGAGTTATGAACTTCTCAAACTAGCTGTAGCTATATAGAAAGTTACAATTAACCTTATAGTTACTCAGCCCTTTCACTAGTTCAGGTCAACCACGTGGATTTGAAGCAATAGAGTTGAAGACTTCAATAATTAATTATATCTCTATGACTTTTAACCTTATAGTTACTCAGCCCTTTCACTAGTTTAGGTCAACCACGTGGATTTGAAGCAATAGAGTTGGAGACTTTAATAATTAATTATATCTCTATGACTTGACACCTACACGGGACTTACTTCGTTATAATTTGCCAGGTCATTAACACAATGAGAATTGAGAGGCAGACAATCAAAATGGGTTTGGTCCAAAGCTTCAGCTTGTGGGATTAAGATGTCGTTCTGTTCTCTAACCTAAGGCGGATCTTCCAACACTGTCTTGAACATTCAAAATGCTTTCAGTCTCATATGAAATCCCTAGTGAATATTGGCTGGACATTCGAACTGCATTTCGTCCACTACTCATATACTTTCAACATGCCCTTTGTTTTTGCTCTGCAGACTTGATGCAGGCTAAATGTACTTTGGCATTTAACCCAATTCATTCTTTTTGCCACTATCATGTTTCGTGATCTGAAAAAATGGACTGTGGACATGTATTAGGTGACAGTGATCGGGGAAGTCGCAAAATAAAGAAACATTGGAACAAGAAAGAACAAAATAAACAAATAATGTAAATTTGTAACTATTAAGAGGTTGAGGTTGCGATCTTTTCATTTATTCAGTTATTCTGAGTTGGATTACAACATGGAGATGACATAGCCCTGCAATCATGGATCCTGTAATGATATTTCACCACAAGAACTACGTGGTAGTCTGATGAAATTTCACAAACAACCATAGTGTCTACACCCAAAAAAAAAATAGATGAGGACAATACAGAATAAGAAGCAGCAGAGTATGAGTGCTAAGCATGCTAGTAGGTAGCCTACCGCTACTGACTCCTTCAAATTTTACCCGAATAGTCTTGAACAGACATGTCACATGGCATGTGTACTCGATCTGAAGATAGTTTCACGTACGTCGCGGTTTGAGAGTGTCAATTCCATTGATTCAATAGAGGTGTGATCAAATGCTTCTTTGATATCTTATAATGTTGCGAAAGGAACTCCGTGGTTGAACAGTGCAATTCTATTCTTCAGTCCAGAAGAGCAAATTTGTATCACTTTGCAGACTGAAAATCATGTTGAGTTTCACATACTGGCGTAATCTTCAGAAAGATTTCCCACTTACGCCTTTTAGTGCACTTTTCTACCTCAACAACCATCGCCTGAGAAAGTATAATGTTGCAAATTATTAGACAGATTCAGCGAATGACTGGTGAAACAACGCAATTAGTGCAAAGTTGCAACAGAGGAATGTGTCGATTTACGTCGAAAACTGCAGTTCTCTCTGGATTTGACTCTTTGCGACTTATTCCTCGTCCGGAACATATGAAGGATGGTTATTTCGGAAGCGATTCTTGCCAAGCGAAGACTTCATTGATGAAAGAGGAAACGGAAAAGTTTGATGAGCGAATTGAGCAAATGTTTGAGCTGATACACAATCAGTATCAAATCAAATATTTGGCTTATATATGTTCATGATTATTATTTCAATCCACAGGTTGTTGCTTGGGTGAGCGTATATGATCCACTCAACATAATTTTCATATTACATTATTGGAGGATTTTTGAATTTTTCCAGTTATGAATTGTGAAACTAGCCCCTAGCAATCATACCATTGTTGTGTTTGTTTACGCCATTGCATACCCAGTTAATTTTAGAAGGCCAAGATGAATTTACTAGGTATCTCAATATTTCAGTGAGGTCATATGTACATTCCATTTCAGGTTGCTCTCAAACGTGATGCTTGAATGAATAATTATTTTGGATGGCGTTATCTGTATTCCATCATTGTCAATTTCTGTATTAACAGCGGAATGGCATGTATCGTAGATACAAAACGATATGGTCACAGTTTGTTCTTGAGTATTTTACCGATCTACAGTCGGAATATTCATTGATGATGGCAAATGCAGATATAACCTTTTGTTTTGAGTATCTCCGATTATTGTTGTTTTCAAAAAAGAAGAAGGTGTCATCAGTGAAACTGATTACTTCAGCAGGAAATCGTTTGATCACAAAAAGGGCAACTATTTGAAATTATTTATGAAAACACACTGATTTCGATTTTTCAAATGACTTTCCGAAACTCTCTCAAGTCTGGATGGCAAATAGTGTCCAGCACTTCAACAAGATCAACGAACCGACATAGGTATGTCCGGTTTCTCAAATCTAAAGAATTGTAATTTTTTCAAATTGAATCTGATTGAAAGTCCTGTGTTCATCTTCCATAAACCGAAACTGCTTCTTTGATTTCAAGTTATACTTATCATCTGAGGAATCCTGATGTTACGGTTTCGATTTTTTTTCTAGAACTCTCGAGATAGTTGATAGAAGCGATATTGGTCTATTTCCAGAATTGTGAAGCGCCTTGAGATATTCTGGAAATACACATAATACAATAGGGATTTTCTTTAAATTTATGCCTACAATGCATTAATAAAAATTATATTTGCATTGTCCGTATAATTTTCCCATACAAACACATTCGATATTCATTTATATCTTCCGAAAACATTCTCTGAATCTATAAAAGAATAGAAGTCCCCTGTGTTGCCAAAAATGATTCACAGACTGGAGAAAAATAAATTGAAACGGTAATTGCCTTAGTTGATGCATTTATCAATCGGCCGTTCAGCTTTATTAAAATTCATTGTTCAGCATGGCGGATTAGGTGATTTCCGATAACGGTAATGATCCTCAAGCTAGGTATATCCGAACATAGTGGAAAACGCTTTCGGTATCACGTCGGATAAGTCATTAACTCCATAATGATGTTTGGATATATGGAAGGCATATTTGAGGCAGAATGATCAAATATTACTTTGATATCCTTCAGGACTAAACATCTGAAGATTTCGATGAGTGAATATTATTCAGGGATCGGTTACAAATCACTGTAGAACTTTACATAAGGGTTGGTGCAATGAATCCTTTGTGATTGCTAACGTACGTGAGACTGGGGGAAAATATTATCATACATAAGTGGCATCCTCAAAGTGAAATTAAGTAAGCATGTTGAATATTTTTCATTAAATACTTCCTACAGTGTTGAAACGAATGGAAGACTCTATACCAAATTTAAACATGATATTCACGTCATTAACTAAAACCTGAAATAATCACATTTTTTGTCACTAAATACCAACTAAGTTAACTGTTCACAACAAAATTCTGATACTGCCACAATTGATCAACTGTTGATTCTCACAGGTTATTCAAATTTTGCCATGTGAGCTATTCTCTTCTATAGCAGAGTTGTCCTACAGTGCTGGCGGTTCAGTATGAACTAGCTGTGACATTCATTTGCCAAATGATCAAAAATATGTTTCCTGAATATCTCAGTATTCATCTTACACCAGTATTGAATGTTCACAGTTGTAACAATCTCAGGGGGTTGGTAGGTTGACTGAATGAAATGCATGTGGTTCTAGATACTATTTGATTGTAAACAGGGACGACAGTGGTAGTTGATCGATTGCGATTCTATAAAGGTAAATGCAGGTATTAGCCAAGTACGCCAGAATATCACTAAATACAGTTTTTATCGGAATATGAGCTTGAAAAGCCACGCAGAAAAATGCAAGCGGGGTAATTTGAGTTTTACTCACCTATCAAGATAAATGCAGGCACAGGCCGAGGTGATTCAAAGAACCATTTGGCACATAAAAACTAAAAGATACTCCTTTACGTTTGAATCGTCGAATGCAACTGATGCCTTGAGAAAACTGCCGTGGAATGGCCTGACCCGCAAAAACCATTTCGTACTTCCCAACTTGACACGAAAATTATTATCAGTGGCGGCGACATTGATTTGTTACATCTTCACCCCCTTTCCTTGAGTGATAGTGCTGAACTCATATGACTCAATTCTATGGCGGCTGGAATAATTTTTTTAAATGACTCGCATGAAACATACTTCTCTTGCCGCCATCAATATGGCATAAAATGTAAGTATTTTCCCGAATGCGCTTTTTTATTAGGAAAGGACCTTGAAACAATAATAATAGTTTTAAAGTTTCAGCTTTCAGGCTAGAAGATTGATTACTGGCCTCAAAAGGACCTTATCTCCGTACTGGAATTTTCCGTAGGGACGCCCCGGATGGAGGAGAGCACGACGCATCGCTTCTGACCGCAGGGAGGCTTCAGCAAGTACTAACTTCTCGTAATAGCCTATTTGCTTCTGGTGAATGGGCGGCCGTACGTTTGCAGGTGAAAATTGTGGCTTTGCTATACCTAACTGTAGTTTATTTGGAGTAAAGCCTGTCGTCTCATGAACCACGGAATTCAAAAATTCCTCGAAACGTCATAACTCTACAGCTCATTTCGTGTGTTGATCGTGGCAGAATGCTCGCATAATTCTACCAATTTCACGCATGCACCGCTCGCTGGGATTGGCAGCGGCATGCCTCCCGGAGATATACACCAATTTGATTCCAAGACCTTCCAAAGTTTTCCGCCAACGCTTCGCGGTGAACTGAGTGGCGTTATCATGAAAGATTCTACGTATTGGACCCCAGGTGGGTAGGTTATCCGAAATGATCCATTTGAGAATTGATCTCGTGGTGGCACGTTTCAGTGGATATAGGTTGATATGTTTGGTGAAAACATTGAATATCACAAAATTCACGTGACTCCGCCACGGCTTCGGATTAACGGTCCCAAACAGTCTATAGCAATCAAATCTACCCTCGGAGAAGAAATAATTTTTAGCTGAGGTGGCTTTGGTAATATTGAAGTTTTTGATTTTTGGCAAATATCGCATGCCTTGATGAATTTTTTCACTCGTCGTTGCATATTTGCACAGTAAACCTCGTCCTTAATTACGGAATGAGTTTTATAAAGTCCAAAATGGTAACCTTGAATACAGACAATTACCATTTCCTTAGGAATACATAACAGGAATGAATTGTCATACCGGCCATACTTATAGAGAATGTTATTGTAGATAACAAACTGTAGAGTCAAAACGCCATCTCCTCCTAACACCCGATTTTATATTTCGAAAAGTATGGGATCTTTTGCCTGATGATGAATTATATTTTCTTAAGATTTTTGAACTGCGAGTGGAAGCTTGGAGGCTGAGAATTTCGAAAAATTTGTCACACGGGCTTGGTAACCTCATACAGCTATGTCTCGAGAGGGCATCGACTACATAATTTTCGCGTCCAGAAACATAGACTATATTGAAGGAGAATTCCTGCAAGGCTAACGCCCAATTAGTTACCGTAGGTGATAACAGGCGGCAACTGTTCAGATGAGTGAATGTCTAACTGTCCGTATACAACAAATACGTTCACCACCTTTGGATGGCCCACACTGCCCCCAAAGCTTCTTTTTCATTAAAATTATACCGCCGTTCGCGATCAAGGAGCAAACGGCTATCCCACGCCACTGGTTTCTTTTCCCCATCGACAAGTTGGAAGAGCTGGGCAGCTACTCCATTGTCGCATGCGTCCGAAACTAAATGGAAAGGTATGAAAGGATCCGGATGGTAAAGCATGGTGATTTCTTGCAGTTCTCGTTTCATAGCCATGAACGAATTTTCTTGTTCATCACCCCAAACCCAGCGGGTTTTTTTCTCAGCAACCTTGTCAGTGGCTCTGACAAGGGCGCAAACTTGGATGAAAACCCTCGGTCATAATTGCATAAACCTAAACACCTTTGAACTTCCTTAATAGTTCGGTACCTAACATAATCCGTAATCGCCTGGACTCGTCGTGGATCAGGACGAACTTCTTCCGGACTGACAATATAGCCATAAATTTTATTTCCTGTTGGTAAAACTGACATTTTGTCAGTTTCATCGTAAGCCCTGCCTGCTGCAGCCTGGAAAATATCTTCTTCAGGTGATACAAATGTTGGTGCACGGACTCCGACACAACCAATAAGTCATCTACATTTGTTACTGAAAAATCCAAAAATTCCTTTCCAAAAATGGTAGGCATGACCCTTGTGAAGGAAGAAACTGCGGTACACATGTCAAATGGAAGTACCTGGAATTGGTAGCTTCTGTTTCCGTACATAAATTTAGTATATTTTCCATCCTGGGTGCACAAGGGATCTGCCAGTATGTTTGGGATAAGTAGATTTTACCCTTCAATCGCAAAATAATTCCGTTTATTAGTAATGGACACTCGAAATCGGGAAAAAATTTCATATTCAAATGCCTAGCGTCTGAGCAGACGCACATTAAGCTGTCACGTTTGACAGCTGTCATCAAAGGTGAAATATATGGCGTTGATGCTCGTTCAATAATACCCCAGCGTTCCATTTGGGCTAAAGTTTTTTCCACCGCGTCACTGTGCAAAACAGGAATGGAATAACTCATAATAAAATATTCTTTCTTCTCTTTCAAATTTATTTTATGAAAATATAGGTTAGTTCGGCAAGGAATCAGCGAGAATATTATTTTGTACTTTAAAAACTCTTCTTCAAATTTGTATTTTAATATTTCAGGTACGCCACTGGGCAGCAAGTCGAAGTCCTGTATGATATTATATTCGACTTCGCCAGGAGTATCTCTAGAAGGACTATTATTTTTCAATTCTTTGATATTGTTAACCAAGGTTGTTACATTTATGGGACAAGGGTTGCCCCCTTCGTGTTTCAATAGCATTTCAGGGATGTGAATAGATTTATTTCCTAAACATAATGCAAATTTTTCATTTCTAAGGTTCATTGTACCTTGAAACAATCTTAAAGAGTCCGAGCTAATGATGATCGAATACGATAAATCCGCTATCAACAAAAACTCGTGTGAAAAAAGGACGTTTTCAATACCAATTGTCAGTATTGCTTGCAACAACACCTTTCTGAATTTTGATTTGAAAGCTCCCACCACTATTACAGCATTAAAGGGAAAATGGGGGATTTTCGTATGAAAATTAGACAGTTGTTGCCAAATTTCCATTGAACAAGCAGTTACAGTTCTACCTGTTTCTATCATTGCTGGAAATGCAAACCATACAGTTCAACCAAAATCACAAGGGATCTGGTATCGAGAAAATGCTGATCAAAACCACATTCAGCAAAGAGTTTTTCTTTGGGATCATTATTTCTGAAGAAATCAGGTGAAGATCTACTTAAAATCGCCCTCACACATGAATTTTCATGTGGGGAGGCAACTCGTTTCCCGATTTGGTTGACTCAATCACAGTCTCACCCTGTAGTTCAAGTGCGGAAATATGACTGTATGTCCGAGTATTGTTGCTCAACCGATTTCCCTCGTTATTGGGACCAGAAAGGTTTCTAGTTCCATTTTGATTTCGAAAACCCCTGTTGCCACTATGATTTCGCTGTTTGACACCTGGACAGAGTTTCGCGAATCGAAATAATAATCGGCTTGCCTCACCCTACTTGAAGCCTCACCCTACCTAAAGCCGATAATGAATTAGGCTAGCTGAAATAGTTGGGGGATCAGGGTATTTTTTAAAAAAAGTTGTATTACTACTAAAGAACACTTGTATAAAAATTAAAATATTGCCATATCGAAATTACTAACTGCTTTCAATAGAATGGTTAAATGACTGGCGTTTAAATATTATACAGTGTGTCCCACTTTAAGCAGCCACACCCTCATATTTCGTTGAGCATGGAGCATGGAGCATTCGAAAATTTCTTTGACTCAAGTTGTAGTACTCGGAAATACCTACCTTTATGTATACGTAACCTTTGTATATCCATTTTCCACGGCTAACTACGACCAAATGAAAAGTGAAAAATTGGGAAAAACATACTAGGCATTTTTTTATCGCAAAAATAACACCAGATTCTGTTTCAGAACATCTTGAAACCCCCAAATCTCAATGCTTGAATCATTTGAATATACAGGGTATCATTCATTCTGATCAGAGTTAGCCTTGGAAAAGTGATATTTGGCTATTTTTCAAAGTATTAATTAAATATTTTTGGGAATTCTGTGACAAGAGAAGACATTTTGGAAATTTTCCAAGCATTATTTATGGATTAGAGTTGATAATGCTACCAGCTACATATGATACCCTGTATATTCAAATGATTCAAGCATTGAGATTTGGGGGTTTTAAGGTGTTCTGAAACAGAATCTAGTGTTATTTTTGCGATAAAAAAATGCCAGGAATGTTTTTCCCAATTTTTCACTTTTCTTTTGGTCGTAGTTAGCCGTGGAAAATGGATATACAAAGGTTCCGTAAACATAAAGGTAGGTATTTCCGAGTACTACAACTTGAGTCAAAGAAAATTTCAAATTATTTCATGCTCAACGAAATATGAGGGTGTGGCTGCTCAAAGTGGGACACTGCATGAAGTTATTATAAAAATTATAAGATGCTTATATCAAGCCTACTTCTTCTCAATTTAATGTTTAAATGATTGACATTTCGATATTAAATGACAACTTTACAAAAATGAAAAGATACTAATTTCAAGGACTTATTTTTGATGTAAAACTTAAATGATTGATATTTCGTTATTATACTATATCTTGAATTGGTGAAACAGTTATCTCATTGTGGTTAAAAAATACTTGTATAAAAATCAAATGGTAAACACTTTTGCATCCAAAAACTTTCCTTTACTGGCGAAACGGTTCTTGAATAACACTGTTCTGAAAATAGCATTGACGTCAAAATACTACCACAAAATCTTAAATAGCAAATGTGGCGATTTATTTGATTTTAAAGAGTTTTTGGGGATTTACAGTTGTTGAACATCATTTTACGAACCTAAACAGTTTTAATAGTGAATGAAGTACATCATGACATACGGATCATGAAGGAAATGCTATCAAAATTGAATAATTAAAATTTCAAAATTTTGCCCAACTGTTAATTCTCAAAAATTCTTCAATATCACCACATGTGCTAATCGACATTTTTCAACTTTAAGGAGTTGAGGTGGTGTTTTGGCGTTGATGATGTTATCAGAGCTCTAGAGGGGGGTTATTTTCATGCTATTCAAAAACGTTTTGGTCAGAAACAAAGTGGTTGGAAGCGAAAATGTTTGCCATTTGAGGAGTATTATCAGTTCTGAATATCTACGAAAGAAATATTAAATAGAAGTTGCATCACGGTGAGGGCCAGTGTCATATCTTCAGAATAAGAATTCACCATGCACGCTTTTGAAATTTTCAATCCCATTGATATAGTGAAAAAGCTACTATTGTTATAATAGAGATTCGCCATATTTGATTTGATTTTGTTACTGAAATAGTGACACAGTAGCTGTCCATTCTTGTCAGTGGGCAGTTCAGCATTGAAACTCATTGAAAAATTGATCAACATTTATTGAGGCAATTAAAATATAATGACTGATTTTTTATTTTTTTTTGAGATTTGAAGGAAACTCTATTTCTTCAACGTCAACGTTTCGTCAATTCATTCTGAGATATTCAGGGCACTGGAAGATACAAAGAGGGAATTTTATTTAAATTAATAGAACAATAGAAAAAACAAATAATAATAAACCAATTTGACACTACTACTTTTCCAGAAACAATATGAACATAAACATAAAAAATAAAACTTCAGATTGAATTATTATTAAATTACTCTGATCTACTCTGAAGTTCTATCTGTTAATAAAACATGGCTCAGTGATTTTTTCTGGAAAAGCATTACTGAAAAATTGATAAGTATATTATTATTTCTTTTTTCGAATGTTTTATTAATTAAAAAAAAAACATCCCCTTTTTGTACCTTACAGTACATTGAAGATGTCAAATTTAATTAACGAAACATTGGCTTTGAAGAAAAAGATTTTTCTTGAATTTAAGACCTTAAATACCCCAAAAAAGAAAAAATCAGTAATCACAACAAAGGTCGTAATACCTACATATCAACAATAAAATATAGTGTTTCTTATATCGGGGAATATTTGAAGTATTTCAAATTTTACAATATTTCTAGTGACCACGAATGGAGTTGACAAAAAGGAAAAATCTCCAAATTACACAATGAATAAGTCATCAGAAACAAAAAAATCATTACTCACTATTCGAAAGTTATTTTATTTCATGCTCAAGAATAATAAATGAAAAATCGAATGTATTGAATGGATCATTTCATTACAATGAATTTTAATCCAGAGGTTTCAAAACACATATTTCATGGAAGTCCGTGTTAGTAGTAGGTTCACCATTTTTCTTACAGAACAAAATGAAAAACGATCGATGAACCACCAAGTTACATAGACCAGAAAAATGTACCTAAATAATCGTCTTCTGAATTTTGAAAAAATCATGCTTATTCGACACCAAAAAAAAATTCTAAAAAATGTTATCTACATTAAATCATTTATAAGTGAGAAAAAAATTAAATACTGGTACTGATTTTTCGCCATTTTGATAGGTAATTTGAGGTTATGTCGAAAATTATTGAATACAAAAGTTTTTGATTTTTTTATTATGTACAACTTTTTCATTGAACATTGAACGTTTTGCCGCAAATTGCAAGAAAACAAAAAACCGCTTTCAATCTCTAAACTGAATCCCCATTTCACCATTTTGAGTGTTTTTGTGTTTGAATAATTGTTTTCCTTAAAGTTGGAACCTCAAGAATATTTTCCCCCTGGTCCTTGCCTGTTACTTTTTTTTCACAAAAATTATAGGCACCAGTCTATAAGACATTAAATACTACCTGATTTTCAATATGCTATATAACAATACATAATCATTTGTCATAGATACCATATCGTTTCCTACTCGAACAACAAATTTTATACATTTTCTGCTTTCATAAACATGAAAAAATTAGTCCTCAATTAAGGAAAATAATTTGTGTTTATAACATTCTAGCTGTGTCTAAAATGTTTTATTACATTCCATATCTCATAAGCATATAAAACACTCACACAATAAATACCTATAATTACAATACTTTCGCACCAGCGAAGGTTTTGAATGTGGCAAAATCTGTGGAAACCCTATCATACAAGAAATCGACAGATATTGAAAATGTTGATGCAAATTTTAGAAACTGAAATCTTAGTTTTCCATATGAAAAAATCATCTTACAATAATCATCATCTCATAGGAAAATGGTGTTTTATTTAAAAAATAACTTCACACTCACTTCATGTTCGTAGAATTTGCCCTCTACTTCAGAAACGATAAATAACATAGGATGTTCCTTTTGAAAAAAAATTAATCTGTTCGAACCGGAGTAAGGTACGACTGAAACCGTTCGGTTCCTAATGAAATCATATTTTCATTCAATTCCAGCCATTACCGTCAACATTTTGTGAACAATTGAATATTATCTTAAATGAGAATGCAACATCCCTCAAGCTCACCCAATACTTTTGATTTTAACCTCCCACAAGGTATAACAATGGATAAAATCATCGTAAATAACTGTTGGAAACGCACACACTCAGGTAGGCACTTACCGAAATTTATGTCTTGTAGAAACAAATCATAGACGAAGCATATTATTTCAACATTTACTTCTGCACTGGCACTATACAACCAAATTTACACGTGAACTGATTTACAATAAGAATGGAAATGACGCAGTTGATTTACAAATGACCCGATGATGGAACGGCCTGTTAAGGGTGAATGAAATAAAACATCATTGAAAACACATGTGTGACGAAGAAGGTGCTTGATTAGAGGTGGTGGAAAAAACTGTTAAATTTTCAGAACCAAACGACACCTATTTACTGGTTACATTATACCGTTTAACAGTTGAAATTTTGAAATTTTTTGATATTGGTATCGATTGATAATGTCCATATAGGACGAAACTGCAGTAACGTTGGTTACAAATAGAAGTGGTATAAAAACATAGAAAGTTTTATTTCTCATTTTTCGTTGAAATTTTGTTTTATCAATTCCATCTTTTAACCACAATCGTGTCCTTCATTGATTCTAACAGGTAACCTTTTCAGAATAAAAATAGTGTTTTGAGAAAAAGACACGTTTAAAGTTCAAAACTTCCACTCTTCACATTGATCAGATAACATTTGGTTGCTAAAATAATTCATTTAGCAGCTATTAATTTTTTTCTTGTATAACTGGATTTCTCTCGGTGTAGAGTAAAGGTAAACACCAATTTTGAATCTGAATCAAGAGTGGAGTTCGTACCAGGACGGAGCATATGCACTCGGTGCAGGAGTTCACTTTTGTTTTTGTTAATGCTAAAATATTAGATTTTTACTCCTGTAGGTGATGATCAACGTCATTGATGTCATTGGATGCTACAAAATTGAATCTTCAAATTATTCGATTGTCTGTCACCTCGAGTCAAAGAGACTGAACTAACAGGAGGGTTTACTAAGCTCCAGCCAATCAGAATCTTGTAGAATCAACGCGTCATATTGACGTACTTGGACATGAGTACAGAGTCGAACTCGAACCAAGCAACAAAACTGTCAGCAGTAACTTTCATATACCAAGAGCTAGTCCGTTACTGTATATAGAGAACGGCGGCCATGACATGTCCAACTACGTCACATTTCGTCACAATTGTTCTTTCATCTCTTTCTGTTAGTGCCCTCATTGTCTTATGGGAATTAGACTCTCCTGTTGAATAACGTTTAGTCTCCTTGACCTCGAGTACCTCCCACCCGGAACTCCAAATGGAGAGGAACTTTGATTGCAGAGTATTTTACTCAGGGATGCTTCATCATCGTCAGTGTAAAAATAAGACCTGAAAATGAAAGGAGAAAGTACCAAACATGAAATGATTCATTCCACACATAGTCAATATGGTGGTACTTCACTGGGTGATGAGAAATGAGTTTATTTGTGTTTAAAAATAAAAATAATCTCATATTGGAAATATTGTTAGTCTGCATACAAATTATTTTGTCAAAACTTGTTACTTTCATGCTATTGCTCGATCATCCATAAAACACTTTCAAAAACATATTCCGTCACGAGATTAATAAATTGTGAAAGACTTTCGCGGCCATCGTCACTTACATGGTGATTCTTTGGGTAGTAAGGCCGACATATGTTGAGAGAAGATCTCGACGTTTCGCCAACACGAGTGGTTAGCATTTTCAAGAGAAAGCTTCTGGTTTTTAATGTCGCTGTCAAGCATTTGACAGCGACATAAAATAAACGTCGAGATCTTCTCTCAACATACGTCGGCCTTACTACCCGAAGAACCACCATGTAAGACATATTTTATTATAGAACCTCAATTATATCAGTAGTTTGTGAATTGGAAGTATGACAATTGTGAAATATCTTCGAAAATAAAATATGAACCGAATTGTAATTTTTGGAAAAAACTCATACTTTCTGTTTGAGATATAAAAATTTTATGCGTTTTCGGTCAAAGTGTCATAGTGGTCTGATACTTGCTAAATTATACATTCATGGCATCAAATTGATGTACCAAAACATCCATACAAAATAACAACGAAGATACATGAGGGTAAATTGGATAATTCATAATATAGAACATTAATATTTGAAAATATAAATAAGTCCATCACAATCGAACCTAGACATGCAACAAAGAAATTAGTCGGCATAATCGATCGACAATTATTATCTCCCCAGCTTTCCCCTATAGGTCGGTATTCGAATGTGTGATATGTTACCCTCATGCGAACCCTATCAAAACATAATCACTTAATCCATTTTTGTTATCTGTATAATCATCAATAATTCTCAATTTATAATTTTAGATAAAACTTGTCTGAAATATGAAAGGATGATTCAAAAAAGAATTTATGATTGAATTGATTGATAGCTATCAGGATTGTAGAGGATTTCCAAAATTGTTAAAAAATAGTCATTAAAATTGTTATATCCGTCAACCTGTTGCACCCCTACGCGCAATCCTCAGAAGTCTTCGAGAGACTTGTGCGAACTAGGAAAGACGCAGCCACCAACTTTCAACGTGTGATGTCATGAACGAGACCATGCTGGGAATTTAACCCACGACCCTATGCTTGAGTGGCGCTCTATCAGCACGACGACTGGTCATCAGCGGTTCATTCGAAAAAAAAAAAGGAAAAAATCAGGAACTGGTGAAGCGATTTTGATCAGATGTGCAAATATTTTTTTTTATAATGCACACAATCTATGAAAGCAGTACTGAAGCATCATGAAAAATTTCTTTATTCTATGACAAATTAGGAACATCTAGGCATCAGTGTTTAATAATATCAAATTGAAGTTTTATTCTCAGTGAACGTGATAACTCATAGGAAAAACTTTATCAAGAAGAGATGATTATCTTCAGATCCATCGTTTTAATGTTTCTCAATTCATTTCAATGTAAAATAACCCAAAACGTGACATAATCCAGTGTTCGGATATACGTAGTCATTCAAGAATAATCCAGTGATTATAGAATTTTTTTTAAAATTATTCACATGTTGGTAATATAAGTATTTATTATTATTATTATTAGATGGCGGGGCTAGCCAGTGGCTGAAGTGCAGGTAGTTCTGTATAGAACTTTTCTGCACCCCGCTATCAGGTCTATCTCGTGAGTACTCCGGATCTCTTAATGAACTCCTGGAGACTCTTCACAACGTTTTCCTGCGGGATGGTATCTTCTGCACCGCAATGTCCGAAGATATCCATCCTCATACGAGCCAGAGCATCGCATTTAAACATTACGTGGGAAGCTGTTTCGTCCTCATCATCACAAAATCTGCATTGTGTGGACTCTTGATGTATCCCCAACAGTTGCAGGTGTTTTCTCAGGTGGCAGTGGCCTGTCATCACTCCTACAACCTTCCTGAGAGAGTCTCGGCTAAGTTCAAGAAAGTGTCTTGATAGCCTGTCGGTTGGCCCCATCATCATCTTTTTCCGCGAGTATTGCCTGAGGCACTCTCCCAGAGAGATTGGTGATGGGTTTTAACCCATTTTATCTCTCTCTGCCAAATAAAGGTAGCCCAGATGATGTGGACACCCTTTTCCTCAAGAACTGTTTTTGTAATATTGCCCAACCTCTGTTAAATCTAATCAATTCATCCTTTGAAACCTGTAGGATTCCCAATAATATTAAAGTATCCACAATTGTGCCAATCCCTAAAGTAAAAAACTCTACCAAAGCTAGTGACCTGAGACCAATTAATATGTTACCCATTAAAGAAAAAGTTTCAGAGAAGACTGCATATGAGCAGAACAGAGTGATAAATAGTGTGCAGTCAGGTTTTCGGAGTGGTCACAGTTGTGAGACAGCCATACAATGTGTTCCGTATGATTTTAGAAGAAACTGGGAAGATGATCTTATGACAGGTGTAATCTTTCTAGACCTTCAAAGAGCTTTTGAAACTGTGGATAGGAATAGACTGGTAATGAAACTAAAAAGCATTGGTATTATTGGAAATGCATTAGCATGGCTTGTAGATTACCTAGAAAACAGAAAACAAAAACTTAAATTGAATAATATTTTATCTGATGAAATATTGAATGAATAGGGAGTCCCCCAGGGTAGTGTACTTGGCCCGTTACTATTTCTTATATACATTGACGATGTTGTGAAAAATATTGAAAGGTACTCGGTGCACTTATTTGCAGATGACGCTCTGATTCACTACTCTAATTCAGATATCTTGGCAGTGGTAGACACCGTGAATGAAACTTTGGGAAATGTTTACAAATGGTGTTGCGTAAACAAACTTAAGATAAATACAAGCAACACTAAATTCATGATGATAGGTAATAACAAAGATTATAATAAGTTTCGAGAATATGATTGTGAAATAAAAATAAATGATATTTCAATTGAAGTAGTGGATACTTTTAAATATTTAGGAATCATTACTGATCGAGATTTAAAATTCAAAAATCATGCGAATTATATAATTAAAACAATTTCATTCAAAGTTAATTATTTATACAGATGCTCCAGTATTCTCTCGAAATGGTCAAAAACTATTATATACAATACACTGATACTTCCTCACTTCAGCTACTGCTCCACCATTCTATATTTGCTACAACAAAATGAAATAGGCCGCTTACAAAAACTACAGAATCGAGCAATGAGAACAATATTATCTTGTTCTAAACGAACACCTATTAATGAAATGTTAAGTTTATTGAAGTGGCTACCAGTGGAAAAAATGTTATTTTATCAAACCATGATTTTTATATTCAAAATAAGAACAGGTGATGCCCCAACTTATCTGAGGGAAAAAAAATATATTTTGTTTCTGAACACCATGGTTATAACACCCGATCGAGAAATAATATATTCATTATATTCATTGAGCCTGTTAAAACAATGAAATCACAAATTTCAGTTTTTTTCAAAGGATTGAGTAATTTTAATGACCTCCCGGATGACCTGAAAAACGCACGGTCGCTACCTATATTTAAAGTAAAATTGAAGAACATCATGCTGAATGAGTGCAAGCCTTTACTTTGATATTTATTTATCGTTCTTTTATTTTATTTGTTGACTGATATGTTTCTTGCTGTCTGTTTTTATTTTTATTGTATTTATATCTAATTAAGTGACTTATATTTTATTTTATTTATTTATACATGTACATTAGTCTTAGACTAAATAAAGGATTTATATATATATATATATATATATATATATATATATATTTCTTTGTGTCCTGCTTGATATCCTCAAACGGGATTCCGCAGGCTGGTTCTGGCCCAGTGAGAGTTGTTGCTGCCCTTGCTCTTGCTAGGGCATCTGCGCTTTCATTTCCCTGTATGCCCTTATGACCTGGTACCCAGACAAGTTTCATCCTGTTCTGTGCTCCCAGGTCGTTGAGGTTTTGGAAGTGAACCTGCATGAACGCAGGGCTTTAATCGCCGCCTGACTGTCGGAGCGAATTGCTATGGGTTGGTTTCTAGGATCCCTCCTTAGGATCTCTCTCGTGCAGATGGAGATTGCCGTTACCTCGGCTTGGAATACAGAGGCTTGAGTACCGGGGCTTGGGCTGATGTCTTGCCTCGGTCTCTCCCCGTATATTCCAGCCCCTACTCCTTTGCTAGTCTTTGCACCGTCCGTGTACCAGATTTGCCCTCTTCACAGCATTGGTATGGCCCTTGATGTAACTTCCCCATCTTCTATGATGGTGATGTATGTTCGTTTTATCAAAGGAGTATGTTGGAGTCATTTTGTCCGACGGCATCTCAGACGTGTCGATTCTCATGACCTCCAGTATGCTGGAGTGGCCTTGGTTATTGCCCCCCCATTTTTTAGCCTGGATGCTTCTATCCTTGCCTGTGCTGCAATATGCAAATGCAGGGAAGGGAGGATTAGAACATAGCACCAGTGACTCCGAGCATGGCCAGTCTTTGTAAGCTAGCCAGCTTCCCCCTGGTTGTCACTTGTTCTAACTTTGGCCACCACAGCAGGGCTCCCTACGATATCGAGGGCCTAACAATTGCTGTGTATAGCCAGAAAGACTGTTTGGGTCCGAGTCTCCATGTTTTGCTAAAGGAGCGTCTGGCCATCATTAATGATGTCCTTGCTCTTTTAAGCACTTTTTCCAGATGTTTGTTCCAGGTGAACTTTGAATCCAGGTTTAGCCCCAAGTATTTCGTTTCTCCTGACATCTGTACACTTTCACCAAAGATTCGGAGAGCTCTGTTGGTCTCCAGGTTTCTTTTTCTGGTGAAAGGAACTATTGTGGTTTTTTGAGAGTTGACCCTGAGGTTCTCCCTCGTGCACCACGTCTGTACGTCTGTGAGGGCTAATTGCATCAGCTCCACACAGACCCCCATGTACTTCCCGTTGACCATTATGACGATATCGTCCACATAGCCCTGAGCAAATGCTCCTCTCCGATTCAGATCTACAAGGAGGCCGTCCACCACGAGATTCCACAGTAGAGGGGATAGTACTCCCCCCTGAGGGCAGCCTCTTGTTGCTCTTACCTCCATTGTGTCCCCGAACAGGAATACTTGTACTGCCCTAGAGCCAAGCATGGCAGATATCCAGTGGTTGAGGGCTGGATCAACGTTTACTTTCGTGAGTGCTGATGTGATGGACGCATAAGATGTGTTATCAAATGCCCCTTCTACGTCAAGAAACGCTGTGAGTGCAATCTCTTTATTCATAAGAGATTTTTCAATCCTGTCTACTAGGCTGTGTAGAGCCGTTTGGCAGGATTTTCCAGGTTGATAGGCATGTTGGTGCTTCGAAAAAATTGGATACTCTGTATCTTTATCTCGGATGATCCTATCAACTAGTTTTTCCATCGTTTTGAGCATAAACGATGAGAGACAAAGTGGTCTGAATGCCTTAGCCTGGGCATATGATGGTTTCGCCGGCTTAGGTATGAAGACCACCTTTGACCTTCGCCAGGTGCTGGGTACATACCTGTAGGCTAGGCTCGCCCTAAACAACCTGACTAGGTGTGGAATCAGTAGGTCTGCTCCTTGCTGTAACAATACAGGTTGGATTTCGTCTGGCCCTGCTGATTTGAATGGACTAAAGGTTGCTATGGCCCATTCTACCTTCCTGTATGTGATGACTTCTTTCGCTGTGTCCCAGGTTTCCATTGAGGGCCAAGCCTAAATCTATACTCTCTGGGGTGCGACTGGGTCATTGATTTCCCTTGAGTCAGGAAAGTGGGTATCAAGGAGGAACTCTTCTCTTTCTTTCCCTGATTTGGTGAACGATCCGTCGGCTCGTATTAGCGTGCTGACAGGATTCACCGGATCCATTCAGTCGTGAGCATTCAGCCGTGCTCTCGACTTCTTCGCAGAAGTTCTTCCAAGCCTTCCTTTTCTCTCTTTGTATGGCTTTTTTGTACAGAGAGAGGGCTTCATTGTATTCGCCCCACTGTTTTGTTCTTAAGGCCTTGTTAAAGAGAGATCTGGTCCTCTTTCTTAGGATTTCCAGCTCTTTGGTCCAGAATCGGACTGCGCTGTTCTGTTTCCTTTTGGTTAGAGGGCAGCTTCTTTGGAATGAAGAGACTATAGCATCCTGGAGTCAGATTGCTGCCTCTTCAATTCCCTCAGCTCCTCCTTTGAAGAGTTACACACGCTTGAGGTTTGCCATTAGGGAGCTTGTGTACGTCTCCCAGTCGGTGTTCCTCGGGTTTCTGAAGAAGGTTAGACGATCACTGCTTCCGGAGATACCTAAGCTCATATGCCAATGATATCTGATAAGGATGGCTCGTCGGAGACGTGCCAGCCTTTGACGAATGGGCTGACCCATGGGGTAGCCCATGTGATATCTATGACCTCGGATCTAACGCGTTTGGCAAAAGTAGCCTTATTCCCCGTGTTCATAACGACGAGGTTTTCTCTCATTAGAAATTCTAAGATGTACTCACCCCGTCTTTTCGTGTCACTACTGCCCCATGCTGTGTTGTGGGCGTTGGCATCAAATCCCACTATCAGAGGGGCTCTTGATTTCCTGCAGTAGGCCGTGAACTCTTCCAGCTCTTGGGGGATGGGTGCGCTCTCATAAGGGAGATAGGTGAGGCAAACAATGGCATCCACCATCGCCTCCTCCTGTAGGAGCTTCACCATTGCTGCCACCAAGTCTCTGGAACAGAAATCAAGAAGTGGTAAGTACCTGACATTGTCTCTCACATGTATACATGATCGTACCCTATCAGGTTTGCGATCGTAGATCAACTCACCTCCTAGTCCTCCTAGTCCTCTTACCTGCCCCTTGATAGCCCACGGTTCTTGAATGAGGACCAGGTCGATCTGCTCGGCCGTAATTCAGCAAGCTAAAGTAGCTGCTGCTGCTTTACTGTGTTGGAGGTTGATCTGCAACACAGTCGCCATCTTCTCGGTTAGATGGACCTGGCTCCGAGAGGATCCTGATGTTAACTCGCTCCAGTCCCAGAAAGACTCTGAGGCCTAGAGCTTCGAGTTTAACGATGGACTCCTCATCGACGTAAGCTACGATGGTTTTCCCTAAGGACTCCTCCCGTGTGCTTACCACCATCCACCCTCTAGTACACAAGCTATCGTTCTGTTGCGAAACGATGGCGAGTCACTTGGCGGCGGGTCATCAGAACTTTGTTAACCCTCAGTAGCTCCTTTGCTGGTCCTATTCTGAGGGATAGCTCCCCTTGGTTGAGGGTATTAGTGACTTCTCTAAGCCAGGTGACAGTGTACTCACCCGTACAAGTGAATACCAGCCCCCCGGCTGAGTCATATACGCATTTGTAGAATCGGGGTAGAGCACGATTAGGAGCCCACCTCGAAATGCGTTTTTGAACGAGGGTGCGGATTTTATCCGCCTCCTCTTTGGAGAGCTTCTCTTCCCACTGGTCTGGGCTACCCCGCTTTCCGCTTTGTGCGGGCGGTACTTGCGCCGGTATTTTCCACCCCGCGCTTCAACTTTGGCCCTCGCGAGTTTTCGCCTCTGAGCTCCTGACAGGTTCGGGTGTTTCACGGCCATCCTCTCGAGGTTATTTGCTAACTCCTCCGATGTGGCCGGCTGGGGCTCCCTTCGTCGGCGTCGTTACTCTCTAGAGCCAGGAGTTCCTGACTTCTGGGTTCTTGGGGAGTAATGTCTGACTCCGTGGTCGGAAGCTCGAGGCTTCCAGAATCCGCGTGGTGTGAGACCAGTACCGGGTCTGTGAGCTTTGGGCTCCCTGACTCCGGGTTAGGTCTAAGGGTTTTTTTGAGGTGGTTATCCATGTAGTTCTCACGAGTAATGTCGGAAGAGCAGTTGGTCCCAGCAGAGCCGCTTACTGGGATAAGGCTATATACTCCAGAAGGTCGCCTGGTATTCTGGAGGGATCGTTAGCGACACATCGCCCTATGTGCCACGCACCCTTCAGCACGATGCCTTCCATCGTGGGTTAGGCGGTCTTCTGGCTCTGTTGGTCTTCGCTTCAGCTACCTCCTAGAAAGCCTCTGAAACGAAGTCCCCCTCCCGTGACGTGGACGCCAGTGCCGTACCTGCTACCGAATTGGTCCGGGGATTGCCCATCCAACTCTAAGCGAGTTGACTGGGATTACCCATACAATACGGAGGCTGGCCAGTGCCAGGTGCCCACACCTAACACTGGAGAGGGTGGTTATATAAGTAAAGATAGTCTCAATTATATGCCTCCATCAAGATGATGCCAGCGACTCATCAATATTTTTCCAGTGACAGATTATTATATTTTTGATGTACCTCATACAAACGAAGCAATTTGTAGCATGTTGATGAAATATTTTCTTTCATTGTTAACGACACAGCTTCCTAGCCCTGGAGTGGACGCGTGTTTTTATTTTACAAGAAGGGGCGCGTTGGGTCCAACATACCCACAAAAAAAAGCCTAATATTTCCCAAAAATCAAACAAATATTTAAAAAATTGTATCAAATAGTGTTACTGTACTCACAGAAGAAGATGAAAAACTGCAAAAAAATGTTGATTCTTCAAAAAACAAATTGAACCGTGATATTGATAAACACTATTTTTTGGTAAGGTTGCACTGAACACCCTGCAGAAATGTTATTCCGCAAATGTCATGGCACAAGTTTGGCACACACATACAGTATGTTCTAAACAAATGAATTTTTGGCAAATACGGCACTTGTATCGCGTTTTGCGATCTTTGCAGAATGCGCATCTGCCACGTTTATTTTCAACTATTGACACTGGCATCACCATTTCAGTTCCAGTAATTGTCGCTGCAGCTTGTCTAATTTCTCTTGGTAGGTATGTAGAATGTACTCGTTCTTTCATATAGTCCCATAATAATGATTTGGCAAGACTTTTTAAAAATATTCGTCTTTCAACCTTCGCATCTGCTTCTTTCCCACTTCTCATGGCATTACTTTTATAATTACTTTTTTACGTATAAATATTCACGAACTTGATGAAATCTGTAGTTACTTGAAAATGGTGTAAAAGCCGAAATCGGTCGTAATAAAGTAGTAAAGTGTTAGTGGAAACTGGACAAAAGTTATATTTTTCTTCCTTTTCTTATTATAACTTGAAGGTACTGATGCGCACAGACTTCATCGCACCCTCTAGCAAAAGCATCAAGACTATCAAGATTTACATGGGCCGGACAGACCCGACGCGTCCACTCCAGGGCTAGTCCCTTATTGAAATGTTTTTCGAGCATGAAAACAATATCCAGTAAGAGAAACGCCAAAATCAACGGCTCACATGGGTCCTCAAAAACAAAAAAGCCACGCAATTATTCAGTGAGACAGTGGCATGAACATTTATATCCGATTAGTATAGCTGCCTTTTGTGGTATACAGAACGTGTAAGATTTCCTCAGAAATTGGGTTTGTTCATATTCCAAAGTCGTCATGCACTATATCCTTAAAGTTATTCAGGACGGCGTTTAAAAATGTTCCTTATCAAAAACAACTTCTGAATAACTTTTTGGACTTGACTGATCAAGTAGTAGTCAAGGGTGGAAAAGGTCGAAAAGCAAAAATTTAATGTTTGGACTTTGTAAGATATCGAATCGAAAATTGTTATATTTGAATATTTGTCATTGTAGGACCTATGTGAGGCAGATCCGGATACCATTTTATAAAAACTGAATAACGTTCCTTCAGACATAATATATCCACCGACTACAGTATGAAGTGTATCTTCAAATCAACTCGTAGATACAGACTATCAAGAGTGTGATTTATTGCACAGAACAGAACAGAACAGAATTTGAATGATATGCTTGATATCGAAAAAATTTCGCAAAATCCACAGTACTGGAATTCGCCTCTATTATGCAAAAGAAATAACAATAACTGTTTACCAAAAATTTGTCCAATTTGATACAATTTCAGCCGGGCAATAGTTTGGTTTTGTATCATATTCTTCGTTGAAGGATAACTGTCGAAGAGGGATATATTTACATTGTCGAAATAATTCCTTTGTTTTGTCTGACTCTGTAGTAATAATAATAATGAAAAATGTCATTTATTCCGTCTACAAGTCGCATTGCTACGCGCACCCTCAGAAGTTGTGCAAGCTAGGAAAGACGTGTGATGCCCTGCTCGAGTAGTGTATGCTCTACCATCACAGCCCCTACAAATCATCAAACAGATTATGGGATCTACCTCTTAATATTCGTTGAGTGTTATTGTCAAAACTCCATTATACGTACAACTTGTACTCAAAGTACGCTCAATATTAATCCTATTTCCTAACATAAGAAACCACTACCCATCCACACATGCATTCAATTGAAAATACACACATTTTGCCACCCTCACATAGTTATCTCGTACCCTCCAGCGGTTTTGTGCTGTCTAACATGAGGAAAGTAATGGAATGATCAGATTTTAATCATTTCGCGAGAAACTGAATACGTCACCTTTCTTCAACTCTAAGGGGATTTAATGAATCTAAGGGATAATCATGAGTATGCTCTACGGAAAATATTTCAAAATTTGTTCACCATATATTAATGAAAAATTGTTTTCCAAGTAACGATGTTACGATGTTCGAGTATATCAGAAACATTACGTAATAATGATGATCAGTTATGTCGTAATATACATGAAGCAAGCAGGAAACTGAATATAAAAGCGAGGTACGATTCACACAGAAAGAAATAAAAATTGTAGGAACCAATTTTGGATTCGAAAACAAAATGATATTAATATCATCACTCTACCGCTCTCCTCCCACCTCTGAATTAAAATTCATCATAGAATTAGATGATTATTCAGGTAGACATTCATTCCGTCAGGTAGACATTCAAAAAGTCTACTAAGACACCAAATTTCGTAAATAAATCTTCATTTCCAGGGCCAACTGATCTGATTTTTCAAGGTAAAAATCTAAAAAAATTACTAGCGATTTCTTTAGAAAAATTATAACTACACCTTTGGATTCGCGACATTCTCTGATGGTTTTTATGTGAATAACGTTAAATTCCGTCAATCAATAAAAAAGTTATGATAAAATGAAATTTGAAGAATATGCCTTTTATTCAACCCACCAATTCAATTTCAAAACTTTTATCAGAACTTTGACTACACCACTGAAATCAGGGAGTATCGAAATATCATGACTGTTATTTCATCGGAATCTGTTGATGAATAGAAAAAAAAAATTTTGAGATAAATTTGACATGTCGGCAAATTTTTCAAATTCTATTCCCTTATAACTTTTTTATTGATTGGCGCATTTTAACTTTATTCACATATGAACCATTTGAAGATGTCGTCAATGCAGTGGTGTATTTGGAATTTTTCTTAAAAAATAGATTTATTTTTAGATTTTTGACATCGAAAAATCAGATAAGTTGGCCCTGGAAATGGATATTCATCTATGGAATTTGGTACCCTAGTAGACTTTTTGAATGTTTAACCAATAAAAAAAATCATTACAATCGGTTGAAATATGTACATTTTATAAGGGTGCTCCGGTCACACTGTATGTAAGGAAATAGATGTATCTAATATGTACCTCACTATAATTTACAGTGGAGGCTTCTCACCATATATCAACAAACCCATCAGAGTCAAAGAAAAAGTAATGGTCATTGTTTCATGAAAGATCAAAAGCGTATATCTAATTATCCACCGATTATTTTCGAAACTGACATCATAGATCATTTTTCCATCATAATTTCAACATCTTCAATCGATTAAAAAAAGGAGTTAGTTTACCTTTCCAAAAATATAAATACCTTGTTGCGGAAAAAAAATTAATACATTATTACTAAGAAGCAAACATGGCTGGGTATGCATAAGAATGACGACATCAACACATGTACCAATTATATTCATACACATTGTTTAAAACCTTATTGATGATAATACGAATGAAGTGAAAATGAAACATAGTGAAGAATGAAGAAATATTTGTATGAAGAGGATATTACGAAATCTGTCAGGGAGAAGAAAAAACTCTATAAAGGCATGAAAAAAAGACCCACACCAGAAACACAAATGAATATAATAAGATAAAAATCAATTTGGAAAGAAGGAATAACAAGTAACAATAGACCTTGTAGGAACGTTGAATATATGAAAAATTTAAATGGCGAATTGATTGATAATGAGAGGAAAATGGCTGATATATTTTTTGATTTCCTTACAGTTATCAAAGAAACAGAGAAGTAATAGAAAAAGAAAACAACACAAAATAACCCTCTAAGAAAGACTATCCAAACAATGTTTTCAAGAACATGTCTCAGAGCAAAAGGCTGAAACGTTTATAGTGACTATGAAAAATAAAATGTTGTGAAGGTGTGTGTCCTGTAGCCTTCAAAATCACAAGAACAAAAACTATTAACTGTCAACAGTAGAAAGACGCTGAATGCGACTAATTATAGACCTATTTCACTAATCTGAAACCTTGCCAGAATACTCGAAAAACTTCTGAAAAATCGCACGCTCAACTTCCTAGACAGAAATCGAATTCTCAGTCAACATCAGTTTGGTTTCACAATTGGAAAGTCCACAAATGATGCTATTTTGTCAGACAGAAATGAGAAAACTCTTTGCATATTTGTGGAACTAGTGAAGGCATTCACAGTTAGTCATTTTCAGCTCATGGTCACGCTAGAGGAAATAGGTCTCAGAGGTATGAAAAATTATCTGAAAGACAGACTACAGAGTTTCAAAATATCCTAAAAATTCCTCAGAAAACATTACTTGAACCGCTCCTGTTCCATGTAATAATAATAATTATTATAAAAGTCTTTTTTATTTCCATCATCCTAGATTTACAAACAAAAGAGTTACATGCAGTAAACTCACATCTTCTCTACTAAAGGCTCTGGCAAGAACAGACGTCATCTGCAATGCACTGCAGGTTAGGGGAACCCCTCCCACGCTGATGAGAAGAGTAGCTACGGCCATCGAGCAGAGGAAAGTGACGATGTCTCTGGGAGAGAGCCATGCCGACATCGAGGTGAGGGGCGGCTGCTCACAAGGTAGCTGTCTCTCCCCTCACCTTTGGTGTCTAGTCATGGACGAACTTCTCAAGAGACACCCAGGCATACGCCGACGACGGGCTGGTCCTGGTGACGGGCCCTTTCATAGATGTGGTCTGTGGCCGGATGCAGTTGGAGTGCAGGAAAATAGAAAGGTGGTGCGGGGAAGTTGGCCTCGCAGTCAATCCGACTAAAACAGAGATGATTCTCTTCACCAAGAGAAGGAAGGTAGATGTGTTCAGATCACCAGTAATGGGTGGAAAACCCCTAGAGCTGGCTAGAGAAGTAAAATACCTTGGGGTGATTCTGGACTCGAAGCTAACTTGGAGGCCACATGTCGATCGAGCAGTCGAGAAGGCTGTGGTCGCTATATGGAGTCTGCGCCGGGCAGTGAGAGGGAGGTGGAGACTTATGGATCTACATGGCGGTAATCAGACCCAGAATCCTATATGGAGCAGTGGTCTGGTGCCCGAGAGTGGACCAGGTAACCACAACCAACAAGCTGGAAAAAAATCAAAGACTAGCTTGTAGGGTAATAGCCGGCGCAATGAGGACGACCCCCTCGGCAGCCCTAGACGCCCTGATGGGTCTGTCATCGCTTCCAACTTGTATAAAGAAGGAAGCGATGGCGTCCTATCTGAGAATGCGTGACTGAGCTGAGCTGGCACACCGAAATCGCTGTGGTAGCGGAGAAAGAAATCCCACTATCCGCTATCAAAGTGATACAGGCAGAGGATAAAGTTAGGTGAAAAAGGACGATTTTGCTAGAGATCCCAGATATGAGAGAGTGGGAAAAGGAAAGGATGATATTTCCCCCAGAAAGCCTGGTCTGTTTCACAGACGGGTCGAAACTGGAGGAAGGACAAGCCGGAGCAGGAGTTTACTTGGAAAACGGAGAGAAAATAGCCTATGCGCTGGGTTCTCTGACAACAGTTTTCCAAGCAGAGGTGTATGCCATCCTGGAGGCAACCAGAATGGAAGAGGTGAGGTCCGGCCCAGAGAGACATGCATATGTCTGTTCGGACAGTCAGGCCGCCATCAGAGCTCTGAATGCAACTAGAACCAGATCAGTACGGTTCAGGATTGCAGAGATGCCCTGGAGAGTCTTGCGACTGAAAAGGAAATAACGCTGATGTGGGTCCCAGGTCATGCAGGGATTGAAGGCAACGAGCAGGCGGACCAGCTAGCCAAGCAAGGAGCCGGAAAACCCTACTACGGGCCCGAACCCGCACTAGGCATAACAAGGAGACAAGTGACAACGGCACTGAATGAATGGGCCGTTGATACATTAGGAAAAGAGTGGAGAAGGATAGACGGATGCAGGCAGTCAAAGCAGGTGATATCGGGGCCCGACATGGCAAAGACGGCCAAAGTACTGAAGCTAAACCGCAAGAACTCTGACTGTTGGTGGGAGTTCTAACCGGCCACTGCGGCATCAGGAGGCACCTGGCTCTCATCAGAGTTGAGGCAGACCCACTATGCACGGAATGTGGGGAGGAGGAGGACTCCTTCCACTTCCGGTGCGAATGTGGTATTTATGGCAGCCTCAGACAGAACGTCTTCAGAGCTGCCACGATTAAGGAGGAAGAATTGCACTCATTGCAATGGAAAGACATTTCGACTTTCATAAGAAGGTCGAAGGGGTTCGAGCAGGTATCCGACATGGGATGAGTGAAGATGCCGGGGATTGCGAAAAGGGTCCACTGGGGTCTAGCCGCTGACGCTTGCGTCCCCTACCCATTACCATTACATGCAGTAAAAAGAAATGGAAAAAAGAGTCGACGAGTTACTATTAATTGTTCTTCCACTCAACCTCAAACAACGCTGCGGTACATAGAGTGATTATTGAATAACATATTTCAATTTATTAATGCGGTACATATTATGATAAATGAAATAGTTCAGAGATGTTCTTGACAAAATAAAGATTTATTATTGCGAATCCATTAATAAGTTTTTGAATTTCAGACGAAATCGCTTTAACCCACATTCTGTGATGTATTCCTGTATGGGATTGTATGTTTTGCACATTTGATAGCTGAAACTGCGCCTAAATAATTCTTACCTAAAATTTGGCGGTGTTAGTAAGCCTTTGTTTTTTACATTGAGGTTATGCACATCTGTTCTATACGTCATTTTTCTGTGCAGATATGTAGGAGTTTTGCTCAAAATTAATTTATGAAAGAAAGTTGGAGAATTCTTCTATTTTGCATATTTAGCCAGCCAATATCACGCAATTTAGTAGAAACTCTCTGTCGCTTCTTGATACCATAAATGAGTCGCAAACAAGAGTTTTGAACTTTTTGGATCTTTCTCTTACAGTAACTAGTTAAAAATGTAGGTATTATAAAGTACATCTGCATAGTTGAAGTTTGATAGTACGAGTGTCTCGCATATAGCCTTCAACCTGGAAGAAAATGCCTTTGGCTATAAATGTTTTTCAATCTGAAAAAAGCACGCTGTATCAAATTGTTGACATGTTTTTCAAATTTGAGTTCTACATCTAGTATAACACCCGAACTCTTTGCTTCCACGACCTTTTCAAGGCGCTGATTGTTAATATTCCTGTTCAACGATTCAAGTATGGCGGCACAGTTACTGCTTGAACAAAAAACGAATCCTTTTGATTTACTCTCATTAATTTTGTGACAATGATTTCATGCTGTTTTTACAAAAATGTCAAGATCCTAGTTTATTCGGGAACACGCACTTTCTATCATTGACGGGGGAAAGCTGCAATAGAGATGACTGTCATCGGCATCGAGATGGATTTGGCAATGCTGAAGACTATTCAAGAAATGAGATGTGTAAATGGCAAATAGTAGGGTCCTAGAATAGAACCTTGTGGTACACCTGAGTAAATGTGAAGATATTGAGAGACAATTCCATCTATGTTCACTTTTTGTTGCCGATTTTTCAGAAAGGATTTTATTATAGAAATAGCTTTTCCAGAGAGTTCTATGTAATTCAAAATATTCAATGATAAATCATAATCAATTGTATCAAACGCTCGGCTAAAATCTAATGAAATCAGAACTGTGCAATTTCTCTTATCCGTCGCCCTAATTACGTCATCAATGACATGCAAAAGTGCAGCTGTACAGGTGTATCCTTTGCGAGCGCCTGATTGTATTGCCAGTAATAGAGAAGAATTCTCAAGATATTCCTTGAGTTGAGATTCAATTGCTCTTTCTAATATCTTCGATAGAAAAGGAAGTATCCTTATTGCGCGAAGGTCTTTATATTCAGAGCAATTCGATTATTTTGGTAAAATTTTCACAACCGCCGACCTCCATATTGTGGGAACGATATCATTTGTTATATACCTGAATAGACTATTGAATCTGATGAGCGCTGGTGAAAGAATTAATTTTGCGTTCCTGCAGTTATATACAATCCCAACAACTCGGAACGTTTAGAAAAAGTATCCGAAGAATATTTTGAAAAGTAAAGGAGTGGTTGTACTCCCAAACTACGATTCTCTTTCCTCCTCCATGGGACTTGATAGAAAAATTCGATCAGTTCCAAGAGTGAAATATCTAGGAGTGTACCTGGATCAGCAACTCAAATGGAATACACATAATAACCAAGTAATGAATGAATTAGGATACGTATAATATTACAAACTCTAATACGTGTCAAAATTGTTCCCAATAAAATATTTGAAAATATTATACCATACGCATTGTCAGAAAGTCACATTACATAATATGGTATCCTAGCTTGGGCACCTGCCTAAGCAAACCATATGACGGACGAGGAACTCTTGCAAATATACTTACTGAAGACAATCTTCTTTCTATAAACCGCGCTCGTACTTGAAATAAAAACTGTATTATATGGAAACAAAAATTTATGACATGCGGCAACCTTTTCCTAAAAATATTCTTCAAAGAACTATTGAATACAAGCATGAACTAGTTGAGACAAATCACAATCAACACAAAAGCTTAAAACCACGTCGGTTTATGTTCCTATAGCCAGACAAAAATTTAATGATGAAGTCCTACCTGTGCCTAGCACATAAATTATATAATATCATATCAACAAGCATGGAAACAATACCTACTTGTCAGCTCATTCCAGAAAACATCTCAAAAATTGGTTGCTCTCTACTCCTTGAAATGAAATACGAAATTTGATACCCAAAAATAACCAATAACTCCGAAACATTTTCAGTTCACTACACCGAGAGAAATATCTTTTACCTGTTATACAAAACTGTATAACCTTTAAAATATTTTCGAGTTGAATAGGAGCCAGCATAGTAACATTTTCAGAATTATCAGGGTATTTTTTCAAAAAAGTTGAATTACTGCTGAAGAACACTCGTATAAAATTGAAAATAGTGTTATATCGAAATTACTCGCTTCCAATATAATGCTCAAATGACTGTCGTTTCAATATTATATGAAGTTATTATAAAATTTAAATGATGCTACTATCAAGTTTACTTGTTCTCAATATAATATTTAAATGATTGATATCTCGATATTAAATGACGACTTTATAAAAATGAAAAGATACTCATTCCAAGATGACTTATTTTTTATATAATTCGTAAATGATTGGTATATCATTATTATAGTATATCTTGAATTGGTGAAACAGTAATCTCCTTGTGGTTTAAAGAAACTGTATAAAAATCAAATGGTAAATAAAGAATTATTTCTTACTTTACAGTTCTGAAAATAGCACTGACGTCAAAACACTGCCACGAAATCTTAAATAGCACATGTGGCGATTCAGCTGATCTTGAAGAGTTTTTGGAGATTTACAGTTATTGAACATCATTTTACAAATCTAAACAGTAATAATAGTGCATGAAGTACATCATGAAATTCGGATCATCAATACAGATGAAGGTAGAGGCTATCAAAATTGAAATATTAAAATTCAAAAAAATTTCCCAACTGGTAATCCTCAAAAATTCTTCAATATCACCACATGTGCTATTCGACATATTTCAACTTTAAGGAGTTGGGGTGGTGTTTTGGCGTTAATAATGTCATCAGAGCTCCAGATAGGGGTTATTTTCATGCGTATGCTATTCAAAAACGTTTTAGTCAGAAACAAAGTGTTTGGAAGCGAAAATGTTTGCCATTCGATGAGTATCATCAGTTCTGAATATCTACGAAAAAAACGTAAAATAGAAGTTGCATCACGGAGTGCCAGTGTCATATCTTCAGAATAAGAATTCACGAAGCACGCTTTGAAAATTTTCAATCCCATGGATATCGTGAAAAAGCTACTATTGTGATAATAGAAATTCATCATATTTGATTTAATTCCGTTTCTGAAATAGTGACACATTAGTTGTCCATGCTTATCAGTGGACAGTTCAGCATTGAAACACATTGAAAAATTGATCAACATTTATTAAGGCAATTAAAATATAGCGACACATTTTTTATTTTTTTAGGGATTTGAAGGAAACTCTATTTCTTCAAAGTCAATGTTTCGTCAATTTATTCTGAGATCTTCAGGGCACTGGAAGATACAAAGTGGTGATTTTTTTAATTAATAAAACAATAGAAAAAACAAATAATAATATACTAATCAATTTGCTACTACTACTTTTCCAAAAACAATCACTGAACTATGTTTTGGTAACATAGTTCAGTGATTGTTTTTGGAAAAGTATTAGTAGCAAATTGATAAGTTTATTATTATTTGTTTTTTCTACTGTTTTATAAATTGAAAAAAATACCCCTTTTTATATCTTACAGTACCCTGAAGATGTCGAAATAACTTTACAAAACGTTGGCTTTAAAGAAATAGATTTTTCTTCAATTTGAGACCTCAAATCCTCCAAAAAATATAAAATCAGTCATCATAGCAAAGGTCGTATAACTTACATATCAACAATAAAATATAGTGTTTCCTAAATCTGGGAATATTTGAAATATATCAAAATATAAGTACGCTATTTCTAGTGACCATGGATGGAGTTGACAAAAAGAAAAAATCTCCAAATCATACAATAAATTGGTCATCTGAAAAAATAAAATGATTACTTTCTATTCAAAAACTATTTCATTTCATGCTCAATAATAATTAATAAAAAATCAAATGCATTGATATTTCGTTACGATATTTTTATGGATTTTAATCCAGAAGTTTGAAAACACACTTCATAGAAGTCCGTGTTAGTAGTAGGTTCACTATTTTTCTTACAGAACAAAATGAAAAACGATCATAAACACCAAGTTACATAGACCATTTGAGAGTAGACATTTCAACAATTAAAATGATCACTTGTAGACCTTTGAAATGCACAAAAACACCAGAAAAAATGTTCGTGGAAGGTAATGGTATTTTTTTCGAAACCTGTACCTAGCTCGAAAACTAATCGTCTTCTGAATTTTGGAAAAATCATGCTCATTCGACACCGCAAAAAAAATATTTCCACAAATCTTCATCTGAATTAATTCATTTATTCGCAAGAAAAAAATTAAATACTTCTACTGGCTCTTTGCCATTTTGACAGGTATTTTGGGGTTATGTCGGAAATAATTGAATACATAAGTTTTTGTTTTTTTTTTATTATCTACAACTTTCTCATTAAACATTTTCCTCTGAGTAGTTACGTTTTGCCGCAAATCGTAAAAAACCAAAAAACCTTTTTCAACCTCCAAACTGCATCTCCATTTTACTATTTTGAGTGTTTTCGTGTTTGAATATTTCTTTCCTTAACGTTGGAACCCCAACGTCATTTTCCACCTGGTCCTTGCCTGTTACTCTTTTTTTCACAAAAATTATAGGCACCAGTCTATAAGACATTAAACACTGCCTAATTTTCAATATACCATATAACAATACAGAATCATTTGTCATAGATACCATATCGTATCCTCCTCGAACAGCATATTTTATGAATTTTCTGCTTTCATAAACATCAAAAAATGAGTCCTCAATTAAGGAAAAGTATTTGTGTTCATAATATTCCAGCTGTGGATAAAATGTTGTATTACATTTCATGTCTTATTAGCATATAAATCACTCACACAATAAATATATATAATTACATTACTTTTGAACCAGCCTATGTTTTGAATGTGGCAAAATCTGTGGAAACCCTACCCTACAATCGACAGATATTAAGATGATTTCATTCAATTTGCAAATGTTCCATATGAAAAAATTATATTACAATAATCATGATCTCATAAGAAAAAAGTATGTTATTTAAAAAGTAACTGCACAAACACTTCATGTTCGTAGAATTTGCTCTCTACTTCAGAAACGATGAAAAAAATTTAATCTGTGTCTATTCTGTTCGAACCGGAATAAGGTACTACTGAACCCGTTCTAAAATAAAAATGCACCATTCCTCAAGCTCACCCAATACTTACTTGTTTAATTTCAACCTCCCACAAGTAATTACAATGGATTAAATCATTGGAAATAACTGTAACTGAAAACACACACACTCAGGTGTGTACCGAAATTTATGTCTTGAACATACAAATCATACACAAAGCATATGTAACCTTTACTTCTGCACTTGCACAACACTACCAAATCTACACGTGAACTGATTGACAATGAGAATTGAAATGACGCAGTTGATTTACAAATGATCCGATGATGAAACGGCCTGTTAAGGGTGAGTGAAATATAACATCATAGGAAATACGTGTGTGACGAAGAAGGTGCATGATCAGAGGTGGTGGAAAAAACCGTCATATTTCCAGAACTAAATGACACCTATTTACGGGTTACAATGTACCGTTTAACAGTTAAAATGTAAGTTATAGTGGATAAACAGTTTGTTTTTTCAATTCCATCTTTTAACCTCAATTGAATCTAATTTTCAAAACAAAATAAGTGTTTTGAAAAAAAGACCCGTTTAACGTTTGAAACTCTTACTTTCTACATTAATCAGATAACATTTAGTTGCTACAATAATTCATTTAGCAGCTATTAGATTTAAAAAAAAAAACTTCTATAACTGGATTTCTCTCGGTGTACTCCTCCCATCTACAACTATGACTGTTACTAATATCTATTTTTGATGTATGAAACCATGTATCTACTGTATTCCTGTTTTTATTTTTGTTCATTATTACAGTAAGTTAATAAATAGCTCGTCGATCTGTTGTTCTTCCATATTTATTTACAGCCTCTAGTTCGTCGAGAAACTGTATAAATAAATATATTATTATTATTAATACAAAAGGTAGGACGTTGTTGTCCCGTCTGTGATTATTAAATGTTTGGAATCCTTATTGCAGCAACGTAGCAAAGATTTTAAAGGAAATTACGAAATATTTAGACAAGGTCTTGTTTCGAAGTATTACTGTCAGGAGTTTACCGTTTGAAGTTTGAAATTCAATATTATTACAGAAAGCACAAAACAATTGAAAAAAAATTACCTAGAAGTGGTGGTCCTCTTTTTTCATCAGAAATCAGTTTGGAATAATTAGTTGCATACCTGCAAGTATTGTTTAAATAAATATTACGATCAGGGCTGATGATTGAACAATCACAAATCAAGGTTTCGTTTCAAATAAAATAGAATTTTTTTCTAATTATAGTTCATGGATACTGGAATTCAACAGCTTTCATAACAAATCCAGGAGAGACATCTCAACTTTCTTATTACTGGATGACAATACTGCATTACTCTACGTCGCGTCGCGTCGTCTACTTCAACTTGCGTCTCACCTCAGTTCAACTTGAGTTGACTTTGGCCGCCTGCTTTCAAGAAAGATTTCAATATACGAAAACTCCGTGAAACGTCTTTATTCCGCTCATCAAGGTCTTTAATCGTGTTCCCCGTCGACTTGATGTTTAATACCCACAAAACGTAAGCATTGGCCGTTGTTTACAGTAGGTTAGAATTTTTTTCTGAGGATTTGTTTGCAACGATCGCGTGGCATTCTGAAATTGCAAAGGAGTCGCGTAATGAGGGTTTGTTGAAGTAATAAGTATTGATGTATTTGCCAAAAATTATGAGGATATTACAGCTAGTTTTGCTTAGGTGATCAGCTTCAATTGTTTTTGTTAATTTAGTGAGGTTGAGGTAAACATTAATTCCAAAAACTTGCACAAATCAAGAAATTCAATATTTTTGTTACATTCAAAATACTGTACAGGGTGTTTTCAAATGAGTGCGAACGTTTTCAGGCGGTGATTCCTTAATGACAATAATAGGTATACTTTATTGTCATTGAGAATAAATCTTGTGGACAAAGCTTGTGAAAAATTTATTTGAATGTAAATATAAAAATACAAAATGTAAATATAATAACACCTTCAAACAAGAAAAATTAAAACATATACATGTACATCGTCGTAACATAGTTCAAATAGACAGATTTGTCTGAAAAGATTATTACATTTTATATAATACACATACCAACACATAAAATGTATAAAAATATCACATATACAAACAAATCTATATACACTATACCAACACAAAGGACCCTGCAATCTCCCTATGGAATTTAGGTCCCAGTGGATTTTTTTTGAATTTTTGGTATGATGTAGTCCATGTAATTCGCAACCAATGTTACCATTGCGCCAACCCAAAAAAATTAATAGTTTTGCTGCTAGGGGGCGTTGAAATAACCCCTTGAGCAGAATATACTATTTATTTTTGAATCTGGTAACAATATTTCCACTTGTTTCATAAAAAAAATATTTACTCCTCTTCTTCCCCCCAACTCCTATTACGAAACGCAAAAAAAAAAATTCTAGTGCCTTCAAATGTATCGTCGAATGTTAAACCTTCCAGTAGTCGCTTGCGGAGTATCACTCCGCACGCATCTAAATCTTGGATTTTTTCGGAAATACCCAACTCCCCCATTCTGCCGCAATCAGTACCTTCCTAAAATGACGTTCTCAGTACGGATCAAGTATCACTGCTGTGCAGTATTGCTTTGGTTTAGTGTTATGGTGTAGTGCGGAGTTATACTCCGCAGCGACCTCAGACGTCCAAGTTATATTGCATACTACGAAGTCATTCTGTGGGGCTATCTTGAGCATTTCAGACAAAACTAAATTCGTATTTCATTTCAAGTAATCACGCCAGAGGTGAGTTATCAAAATACAAAAGAACAACAAATGTTACAACAGTTGATGGAACACTGTTTAAACGAGAATGAAGGAGGAAAAACTATGGACTTTGATGATGAGGCAGAAGAGGGCGAGGAGGATTCTCCTGAACATGCAGATCTGATGGATTCCGACACGGAACGGGATTTTTCGGAAAACAAGGTAATTCAGACAATCCAGAAGGATCCAGAGAACCTTATTTCTTGGGCAAGGATGAAGCTACCAAGTGGAGTTAGCATAAACCGACGCAAAATATCAGAACAAGGGCAGAAAATTTGATAAGGCAGTTGCCGGGTGTCAAAGCGTCTGTGAAAGATTTGAAAAATCAAAAGACATTTGGAAACACTTTTTTACTGGAGAGATGCTGAGCACTATTGTCGATTGTTCAAATCAACACATTCAATCAGCTCAAGCAGAATATATGCGTGAGAGAGAAATTAAGGCGTTATTCGGCTCCTTGTACCTTTTCAGCAGTTCGCAAAGTAGGCCGTTTGAATTCTGAAGAACTTTGGAAATCTGATGCCACCGGTACCGCGATTTTTCTACTAACAATGTCCCAGAGGAGGTTCAGATTTCTTTTGAGTCATCTGAGATTTCATGATATGACTACTCGTGACATCAGACGAGAACTAGATAATTTAGCTCCAATACGGAATATTGTTGATGCGTTTGTAAGTAATTGTAGTTATGGCATGCTCAAGAGTTGTGTAAGGTTCAATTTTTGATTTTTTTTTTGAATAAAATATATTAAATGCGATAATGATATTTCACTTCGTAGGCATATTCATGTCCTGAGCCATACTGATGATCTCGTTGGTAAATTTCAATTCGTTATGTTTGAATCCACCCAAATTCTCCATTGCGGAGGCAAACTTCGCAGCGACCATGTTTTGAATAAGGCGCGACTACTCGAGGGTTGAATATGCCTGAATAAAGGAAATAGCAGTTTTTTATGATTATTCCCCATCCCCCTTTCTATTTGTTATGAATAAAAATTAATTGGGCAATAAAACCCAAAAATGAATAGTTTTGATGCTAGGGGGCGTTGAAATCATACCTTGCTCAGGATAGACTATTCATTATTATAGGCCGAAACAATATCTCAGAGTATTTTTGTTCAGATTATGCTGAACAGTTGTGTAATTTTTTAAAAAAATCTAAAACCTCTTCTTTAGCACCAACTCAAATTCAAATTGTTGATGTCTAGTTTTTATTTATTTTCAAGATTTTCGCCCAATTAATTAATATTCAAATAACATGATGCCCTACTGAAAAGTCAGCGAAATCCACTAATATTTTTTTTGAAGGGAGGGAATTGTAAACTCAAACAACTGTGCGATTTCCTTAATTTGAGCTGATTAAGACATTTATTTTGATAAAGCATTCACAAGTAGTCGAAAATTGATTTTTTTCGTGTTTCAAAATAGGGGTTGGGGTAAGGGAGTGGTATTAATTTTTTTTTTATATAATATTACACAATTGTTCAGCATAATCTAAACTAAAATACGTTAAGATATTGTTTCGGCCTGTAATAATGAATAGTCTATTGACCAAGAGGTGATTTCAACGCCCCCTATCATCAAAACTATTCATTTTTGGGTGTTTGTGACCCAAATAATTTCTATTCAGAATAACTTGAACTGCATCATATCAAAAATTCAGAAAAATCCACCATTAGGGGGGGGCGGGTGATAATCATAAAAATCTGCTATTTCCCTTATTCAGGCATATTTAAACATTCGACGATACATTTGAAGGCACTCGAGAAATATTTTTTTTTTACGTTTCCTAATGGGAGTTTGTGGGGAAGAAGAAGGAGGAAAGATTTTTTTTTTATAAAATAGCTCAATATTGTGCATCCTTAGCAACAATGAAACAAGTGAAACAAGTGATATATTGTTACCGGAATCAAAAATAAATTGTCTAATCTGCTCAAGGGGTGATTTCAACGCCCCCCAGCAGCAAAACTAGTAATTTTTTTGAGTTGGCGCAATGGTAACATTGGTTGAGAATTACATGGACTACATCATACAAAATTTCAGAAAAATCCACCAAGACCCAAATTCCATAAGGAGTTTGCGGGGTCCTTTATATCCAAGCAAGAATGCAACAAAAAATATTCATATATGCACATTATGTCATGTCAAAAATTCAAAATATTCTTTCATGTAAACAAAAGCTCCTTGGTATATCCCTAAAAAGTCACATGCTTCCAACAATTAAAACAAAATGTGTTTTTTTCCTTTGTGGAATTGTTGGAAAGTTTGAGAAATGGTATTTCATGAACTTGTAAAGGAGTGGAACATGCAACCCCTATTCCATTCTATACCAGAACTTTTCAAACAAACAATAATTTTTTATTTAAATCTCATTTGAAAAGAACGATTCATACAGAGCTAAACTTTTTAAACTCTTTTGATGGTTCTTTATAAACATTAAAATAATATATAGTGCATGGTCGTATCTTCTGTGAATGGAATCGGAAAAATCAGGTGGCTGTCACGTTTTGTTTGCATAAATTTTGACTTCGGTCGTAGTTGTTCAGAATTATTCTGCTTTTTTCGAGCTTTTGATGTAGGCATATATACCAATACCATGTTTTATTTTGATAGAATATCAAATTAACGAGGCAAACAAAACAAAATTATGTGTATCACGACATAAAACACATTCGTTGTCGAATAGCCAGTGGGACATTTTCAAATAGGAAGTTGTTGCAGGAGAAAATTTGTTCAGGATCCAATAACATGTTTGCCAATGATTCCGACCCTCACAGTTGCCTTTGCCTCTAAGAGGCAGATAAAAATATTTCCTCATTATCAGGGCTGGGGGAATATTATAATTCAACCCGCGACGGCAGAGAGAGATGAAAGCTTTCGGATATATGTCAATAATCATATAGCAGAGAACTGGGGAAACTACCGACAGAAACATAATACTGCTGTGAAGGTTATAAAACAAGAAGAAAATGAATACTAAGATAATGAAATAAATAGTACTTTTGGTGATCCTAATAAAATGTGACAGACTTTGGAGAAACACATGTCAAAGAATAATTATGTATTCAGCACATTTGCAATACGATGACGTTATTATCGAAAATGATTATATCAAAATGAATACTACGTCAAAACTTTTAACCAGATCACTAATTCAATTAACATACCTCAAGTCGAAATTACTATTGAAGTTGGTCACGTTTCACACGAATTGAGATATTCCAAGACGATTATCATTGTTAATCTGAAGAAAATAATATTTTCAATGACAGAAAAAATAGTACAGATGAAATATCTACAAAATTGTTAACCGGAAGCTTCTCAACTATCTCTATTCTACGAGTCCTACTCAAAGAAAATCTATATTTTTTAAGTTTATCATTTTTTGTTGAATTTGGTTATTATTTATATTTGTATTATTATTCAGCAATATTTATATTTTTATATTTTTCTGAATATTTAAACCTATTTTGAATATTATAAATCATTCTTCCGAAACTAATAAAGTACCGGATGGAATAAAAGTTGCAACAAGTATTTCAATCCCTAAACTCCTAAATGCGAATAAAGCATGTGAGTTTAGACCAATAAATTTGATAATAGTTTTAGGAAAAGTACTAGAAAAAACAGTCTACAATCAAATTGTAGATCCCTTGGAATACAATAAGGTCATTACATGTGTTCAGCCAGGGTTCCGGAATAAACACAGTTGTGAAACTGCTCTGCAATGTGTGCTCCATGATTGGAAGAATACTTTTTGGAAAAATCTTTAAGACAGTGGCCATTTTTCTAGAAAGGGTTTTCAAGACTATCGACACAACAAGATCATTGAAGAAATTGGAATCTGTTAGAATTGTAGATGCAGCATTACAATGGATTGCAGACCATTAGGACAATCGGAAGGAAAAGTTACGACTTTACCATGTCACATCTGGTACACTCGAATATGATATAGGAGTTCCACAAGGTAGTGTTCTTGTCCCTTTATTGTTTCTAGTACATGGTGGTGAATGGATGTTGTATACACCTATTTGCTGACGAAGCAGTTATTTATTTTACTAGATTTAAACGTTCAACATGCTTCAATACAATCAACGAAAGTCTAGAAGCTATGGAAATTTATTGAAAATGAATACAAACAAAAGATTATCCTTCATTCGGCTGTGGAGAACTTCCTGCAGGCATGTTTCTAGGTTCTTATGCCTTTCTTCATCACCAGGTTAGATCCGACAACTTTAGAGTCGTCTTGTCCCTGCCGAAAGAATTATAATCGATTGTGTTCCTAATAGTTCCTCACAGTTGAAGCAGCGACTTTCAATAAGTCAGACGCAGCGATACCTGTCAGAAAATTAATGCGCACTCCTCGGGAAACAGAGACTCCAGGCGGAGTAAATGCAAAAATTTGAGTTCGTGAGGTTTTGACGAAGAGTACAATTAAGTGACATGAATAAAATCGACAATGTCGAAGTACCCTGTCTCTTCAAATATTCCCACAAAGTCTTAGCTGCATTCCACGTAGTAGTAGAATTATAATTCATAATATCCTCATACTTCCCCATTTCAAGTACTGTGTCACTGTGAATTGAAATGTGCGAAACCGTTCAAAAAATTACAAAATCGAGCTATGCGAATCATTCTCAGTTGTGCACGTGATGATTTAATAAATGTAATGCTCGATACCTTTCATTGGTTACCGGTTCAGAGTTATCTATCACGTCATTCCCTTATATTCATTAATGAACTTAAAACCAGTATGACACCTGGATATTTGCAGAATATTTCACTTCTAACTATAGACATTTTCAGTCAGGCAACAATGTTTTACTAAGAGTGTTATTGTGTTATATAAAATGTATGTTATTTCTGAATCACTGAATAAACGACTGAATAAAATAAATAAAATAAAATAAGGATGTTCATGAGCTCAACACTAGATATAGAGGTAGTCTTCGTGTACCATTGGCTACCAGAACATATAGCCAAAACTCTGTTTTTGTTAAAGGTGTAACCTTGTACTATACTAATTTATCTGAAAAGTTCTACTAGTCTCAATATTTTTATACATGTTCTGTGTTTGGTTAGTTAGGTAAAATATGTATTTATTTTTGTTTGTAAGTATATACACATGTGTACAAGTCATCTATTTCTTCAATATTAAGTAAATTTTTCACGAAGTTTTTATTAGTTCATGACTAGATAAAGTATTTATATATAGGTAGACGTTGAGTGAAAATTTATATTGTGGATTCTTCTCGGGCAATAGATGGTTGTTATGAAAAATTGTTATCCTTTGCCTTGAAAAGTTAGATTCGTCAGTGATACTACGTTTTCTGAAAACTGTGCGATCCATTGGCAAAAGTGTACTTGATGGAGAAAATTTCGAGGCAAAAGTGCCTGGACTCGTTAAATATGGTGGATATATAATTGGTGATTCATCAAAATTCTCCAGATTAGTTTATTCCTAATAATTCCGGACGATCTTCAATCATTTTAAGAACCATTTCTTCTAGTGCCACCGTTCTTATTACTCGTGTAAGACTAAAAAAAGTTTTTTTTTTGAAAAGTATTTCTTTCACAGAGACTTCGGTGAAAACATGCAAAAATCCTGTGATGAGGTATCACGCGCTGAGGATATATCTCTGCATAGAGCCGTTTAGCCTCCAAATTATTTTAATTGGCACAACCATACACAAAATGCATATCAGTGTGATTATTCATGTGGAAGATTTAAAAGGTACATTTGAACTTTCATCTACCACATAAAAGTTAGAGCAAAATGAACAGTCAGCTACCACATAAAAATCAAAGTGACTCGATAGCCACCTACTGCATTTTTTGACCCACTTGCAGAAGATACGTTCATTCACGTTGATATGCATTTAATTTTTTTCATGAAGAAACTATCGCTCTCAACGGAAACAAGACAAGGGATTAACAAAGTTTTGCATCCAATCTTTCTTTCCAGCACATATATTTAGACTGACAATTTCTTTTTCGTTCAAAAGTTCTGGTCAAAAATGGAATAGGGATTGCATGTTTCACCCCTTCAGATGACCACAACAAAATTTTAAAAAAACATATTCGTTTGTAGATGTTTTATTGGTAAAACACGTCCACAAAATGCAATTTCTTTCACTATTCAGCAATTTTAAGAGAAAACAAAAACAGTTTTTTTCTCCTCATTAGAAGCGTGTAACTTTCCAATAACAGGCCTAAGAGATTTTGTTTACATGAGACCCCCTTTAATTTTTGACAAGGAATCACCCTCTGAAAACGTTCGCACTTATTCCCTTGTATGTATCACTCATAACATTTTTGACAATTTATTGCCTCTGTATATCTTTGCAATACATTCTATGGCAATTTTGGCCTTACTGGTTTTAACGACCACTATTGTTTTATCTGGTGATTTCCAGAAGACCAAAACCTGTATACGTATGAACTGAGGAAAAGAAGGTCGGAATTGGAAATTTTCCTGAATTTCCAGAAAATGTATCCACAGTTTCATGTAAAATTTCCCATGCAAGATCCAAAGCGGTGCCGTTTGTCGAATAAACGAGCCATCAGAAATAGATGTGAGGGGTGTGAAACTGCTAAACGGTGGAACAACCAAAGATATTTCGGAGCATCGACCATGAAAATATCTGTAGAAAAGAGGCAGAACTTCAACTTATCTGCTTTGTTTCTAAGAAGTAGGGAAGATGTTATTTTGAATATTTACTTTTCTTAAAAGTGTATGGTATCAGCGGCTAAATGTACCTAACGATAAATACGAAGCCGAAAGTAACAGCAACACAATAATAGTAGTAAAATAGCAAGCATTTTTTTTGCTCAGCTTGTAAATGGAAAATACTGTAATATAAAGAGAACATCATGAGAGCCGAGGAAAAGTATATAGTAATTGGTGTTCTTCTTGAATTTTCAGGCCGTATGCCTCAGGGCACACCTCCCGAGGCAGTGAGTTCCAAAGCTTTGCCGTTCGTTGGAAGAACGGTCCCAGGGAAACAGATATTAAGTGTCAACAAATGGATGTGAGGACTCGGCTCGACGGGTCAGTCTCGAAGGGAACGTTTGATAATATTCCAGGAGAGCATTGTATATTTATGAAACAGAGACAGATCGTTAACCTTTCTGCGTGAAGTAACCAAGCTTGTAACCAAGTAACCGACGGGACGGAAAGCAGAAAGTGTCAGTGTCTCGTAAGGGGCACTCTATATATGGGAACACTATTCCAAAATGGTCCAGATATACACATTAAAAATCATATTCAGTTGACGTAAAGTGAAACAGCTCTTGGCACGAAACACAGAAACAAGTTTTTGAGAGGCATTTTACCAAAGGACCTCACATGGTTTTTTCATGAGAGGGAATTGCTGATGGTAATACAAAGTATCAAAATGGAAGACCCCTTTGATGTTGATACTCCTGATATAGTTAAGCTGGCAACTGTATAAGATCTGCCTGTCTAGAGAAAAGACGAGTAATGCTTGGTGTCGAACTTACATTCTAACGAATTGTTTCACAAATAATAGAACGCGCAAAATTCCAAGGTCATGCATTGAGAATTGTTTGTTCTTAGGAAATACAGTTTCACTCAGAATGTAGGTATTGAAACAAACAATTACGCTAAGCAATGATTCCAATATTGGATCTATGCCATGTTCAACATAGGCAAATGGCGGGAAGTGATATAGCTCTCAACACGAAACAGAAAATGAAGCTTCTGATAGGTTCTCTTAGAGATCCACCAAAAATAGTTTTTCCAACTAACGGTATTTTGACAGTAACCCCAAGCTTAAAATTGCTTGAGTTCACCTTGCATTGAGCTTTTGCCAAGTTATTGGGCCTCCCTATGCTAATTTTGGGAATTCCACATTTGTGTGGTTCCCATTTTTCCCACGCCACATTTTCGTCTCCTGGGCTAATACCAAAGCTCTAGATGAAAGAGAGAGCGGTATAGATTATCCGTGAAGCTATTCACTGAACATAATGTTCCTTGCAATTCGTTACGGAGAAACAGAAATAATGTAGCTACTAAAATTTATTTGGTACAGAACACCAGCTGTTATAGGTAGTTTCAGAAAAAAACTGTATTGACCACCACATGGACATTTCTATCTGCTAGAAAACAAGATAGCAAAGTACACAACGGTGCATACAAGCCATAATATGGAGGCTCGGTAAGAAAAGCTAAACGCAGTGAACTACGTTCAAGTAATCGAATGCAGCCGTGAAAGTTTCACCCTTCATCGACAGATCGCTATGCAAATTTCCACCAAGTTGATAACAGCTGATGACTGCTGGCAGGAAATATATTGATGATGACAGTTTCAAATATTCCATCCAAATATTTCATCCCTGATTGTTGATATAGCATAACTCATATCCCTTGGAGCAATAGATAGCAGATCAATAGATTTATCGTTGCTTTAAGGACTCTTTGAATTTTCTTACGGATTGGTTGTACTAGAGCGATCTTTCCATTGGGCAGATATTAACCCAAATCATAAAAGAGACTGAACAACCAATAACTGGTGTTAGTTCATGGAAACTCTTCTTCAGAACAATCTGCAGTAGTCTTTTAAGATCCAATGGCTTTGTTAGTATTGCTACCCAACAAAATGTGTCTGTTAGTGCGTTGGCAGGCGGTGATCTCAGACACATAAATGTCAATGAAAGTGACGTTCGGAGGTTGTTTTTCTAATAAATCCAAAGTGGAAAATCCATCAAATATTTTGGAGAAGATATTGATTCCTTTCTATGTACGTTCGTGGCTTGTGTCTGACTACTTTCGTTGAAGAAGAAATCGAGCAGGGGTTGGAATTTCTTCAGAATCCAACGGAAACCAATGGCATTCAACAAGTTTCAATCGTATTTTAGCGTTCTGAGTATACTGGATGATGAAAAATTTTTGTCTAATTACCACTGAGGCTTCGTTTATTTGAATTGACCAGTTTTGGCTTCCATTACAGTTCATAATGAGCTGATAACATACACAGGGTGATCCAGGGGTGTGTGTTAGCTACATTCTTTTTTCTATCCAAGCAATCTACTTGATTTTTTTTAACGATAGGTCTGACAATGAGGCACAATCTGAAAATATTTCTATTTGCGAGCGAGATAGCCCAAAATGAGATACATAACTAAGTTTTTTCAAATAAGAACCTCATTTTCTCCTACATTCTTGGATTTGCCATAAAATTGTCGATATAACGCACCCATGTTCCTTAGACATATCCGCAATAGTTTTTGACTTGGTCAATTAATGTTTGAAAATAGTGTCGTCCATAAACCCAAAGATGTTGATGGTGTTTAAAAAAAAATAAAGAATCGATTACACATCCAGACATTTCTGAAAAGAGTGTGTTTCAAATTGGAATTGGAAAATAAACAGGATCACATCACAAAGGAAACAATTCTGGTAATCTTTACTAGAACAGGAAAAGATGAATAACAGGAACCAGTATACAAATGTTGAGGGAAGGTTACTTATGAATGCTCAAATAGATCAATATGATAATAGCAATTGAAATATATATACCTTCCACTATTCAGATAATGTCGGAAAAGTAGGGTCCAAAAATATGATTTCCAATAATTCTACCTCAACATTAAGCGGCTATCGCGCTGTTGGTGATCAACAGTACTCAACCAGTGTGAATTTACAGTTGATTAAATGCATGTTATAATATGTCAGTTGACCGACCTGTTGTTCTTAAACGTTGCTTCATCAGTAAAGAGAATTTTGTTCAGGTATTATAATCTTCGTCAATCTTGCTATTTATGTAAATATAAAACGCAAAATCATTAACACACAATTCTTGATGTAGGTTCAGATGTTAAGGGTGGAACTTATGTTTCCATATCATCATAATTATATTATATTTGTGAAATATCCGTCCATGTTTATTTCCCAAGTGCCTAGTGAGAATTTTCCTGTGGCAAGAAAGACACAAGTGGAGTTCTTGCTCCTAGATATTTTTGATGATAGATTTTGCTTGCTAATACAGGATCTCTGCTAGCATTGCCAAAATTTTAGACTACTTATGTGCATCAATTTTTACGACTGAAATTCATTACCAACGTGTACATATATTGAAAGTACACTGGCGTGTAAAATTTTACTACAGCGGCCTATTTGATACCTTCCTTTTTTTTACCATAGACCTTTCTTACTTTGCAAAAAATCTCGCAAACTTTACGAAGTAGACCATGCAAACCCTATATCGACAAAACAGTTTTGAAAAAGTCCATGCGATGATACAATAAATATGGGATGTTTCATTTGAAAAATAAGAGTTATTGCCATTTGTAACTTGTAATTTTCAAAAACTTGTACCTTGTATCTCAAATACTCTTAAGCTTGAAGAAACGACTGAAGAAAGTCTGTTGAGTTATCTTTGATAATTCTGAAATTATGAATTTCTTTGTTGATCTATTCATGACACTATTTTGACACATTGGCACATGAAAATCGTTCGAGAAAAAGTAAAGTCGATAGCTTCGATAGGTAGAAAGTATAAGAAAGTATACAAGTGGCTAATGCTCGAATCACAGGTACATGTGATTAGCATAATTGTTATGTCAAAAGGAGTTAGCATAAACTACCTGCCAAAGTACCTATTGAAGAGCCACAATAGGCCATTGGAGGTCCTGATACGGGCCCACTCACGTTCAAACCTAACCTGTTGAAGTGGTCTTCCAATATTATTGTTCTAACCATTATTTATACAGAAGTAAGATAGTTAGCCAACCTTTATATTTATATATTTATATTGGATTCAAATGGATGCGACATGTAGATGGCGATAGTGATCTCGCATCCAAGTCATGTCGTAACTTCAGTGATCTGGCCTCCTAGTCATGTCGTTACTTGATTGAAACAATGGGACAGCATTATAATCAGAGTTTTTTGAAGAAACATGCATTGAAATGACGTCAAATATTCATGTTTGTAACTAATCACGCTAGATGACACTCGCGTTTGGGTCCAACGCCTTTTCCACAGGCCTTGACTAACTATCTTCTATTTAAACAATGGTCTAACCTTAGTCTTAGGAAACAGTGAGTTACATATCGTTGCAGTTTTTTATTGATTCTTTGAATGAGCTGAACACGTATGCGTTATACAATCCCGTTACCCAATCCGAATAACTCTTGTCACAGTTTTGGTGAAATGGCAGTATTTTCTCTTGAGCAGCCGGTTGACGGAGATGACAACAACAACTTTAACAAATTATGATTGAGTCCATCCAAATGAAAGTGGTAGCTTATCTTTTGAGTTTCTGAAAACATATCGTAACCAAATTCTAGGAAAGAAAAATGAACATGTCAATTACAAATTTTTTTTTCCTCAGCTTACTCGTTTAAAACTAAATAGATTTGCATGAAAACTCATAGTTGTAGATTTTTCATGTATACAGTTTGTTACTGAACTAAAATTCAAGAATGATCTGACATTTTTTTTCCGAATTTATGTTGTAGAGAGACAGGTAGGTGACCCATAGGGGTTCCATTTGAAGAAAAAAAATTATTATTGATCAAAATGTGATGTGACTGAATTGATTCATGAATGAGTGACATAAAAAAATAAGAAAAAATCACGATTTTCTGTTATGTGCAATTGTAAATAGACTTGGTCAAATGACATTCATCCACAAGGTAAAAAAAAACAATTTCAATATCAATTGATTCGAAATGATTTGACATAACGTTTGGACCTGAAGAACTTGAAAATGTGAACATATACAGTTTGTTCCATTTGCAAACACAAAGTTGATGGCATTTCGAAAAACACCGGAAATCCGAAATATTGGATTGTAATGTGATGAACTTCGAATAGGTAGCTCATATTATAACTGTACCAACTTTCAGTAAAACGCGTTAATGAAGGAAGAAGTTACAGGGGTGGCTAGTTACCCTGTGTCATCCTGTATACCCAACGAATTAATTATCACCAACCATTGGAGATATACAAATTCAGGAATTACAAGAAGAAGTTAGACAGTTTTCTTCCACTTAAGATATCATATTACATCAGTTGAAAGTGTGGACTGTTAATGTTATCAGGTTTGGATAACTGATTACCTTTTTTGATCTTGTTTTGCCTGTTTCATTTCCAGGTATTTCTGTAGGTGAGGGATCCCAAATTGGAACTATTCGTTTTCCTAATAGTTGGATGTAATGGAATTTATGGTTGAACAACCACCTATGAAATGTGTGACATATTATACTTGATAGAGGATAATATGTAGTAGTAGTACCGGTTCTTTTGGGAGGCCGCAACCGCAGCCAGGCAAGTAGGCCCTCATGAAACTTTTTTACCATCCCCTGTTCTCTACTTATTTACATTCATCCTCCTAGTTTTCCTTTTCGAACCTTTGTGACTCCTTGTTGGAGTTTCTCAACTCCGAAAGTTCCAAATCGTAGCCTCCCGTATGCCTCACACTCGCCGAGGAAGTGAGATGAAGTTTCTTCGTCTTCTTCGCATTTGATGGGGCTGTTTTCTAACCTATAAGTGATAGGTGTCTGCCTTACTTGTTGTGTCCTGTTAGTATTCGTATAAGGAGCTGCCTAAGAGCCATGTGAGAGTCAAAAGATTAGCGAGTTCTCGGCCGTGTGGTACGACGGCCGCGGGCGAAGACCCCCGAACAGTACATCAGCGCCCTTTTCCAGGCGTCATCTGGCACTAATATACCATTCGAGATTTTTCGGTGAGTGATAAGGCAGCCCTCTACACTAGCTAGGCAAGAGTGGGCCTCTGTACTATTCAAAGGCCTAGGTGTGCTAGTCCTAGTTTCTTTCGCCGGCTACCAGTCCCGAAGCACCCGATCCAAGGCACCTCCTTGGCTTCCGCTGCGGACAGATTATCCAGTTCTCACATCCCTTTGTATTGTGTAAGTGTGTGTATTAAGCGTAGAGGAAAGTGTGTGTTTTTGGCGTCGGTGTATGGTGAGCTAGGGGCCCACGGGGCGCTGCTCCCTTTGGCTGCGGCACCTCAGCCACCTCTGGAGTCCGCTCTCTCGTTAGCCGTCGTGACAACTCATGGCCGTTGCCCAGGATTGTCTACGTGGAGGTGAGAGTAGCGTTGGGATGCCTGGACTCCAGGCACCCCCTTGAACCTCGACGATAATATGTGGTGAGCTCTCATATTGATAATAATAGTAATATCTTTCATTACCATAAAATCTACTAGTGGACATAGCAACGTCAATACGTTTGGGTAACAGTGGGGTAATTTAAGAAAATGAAGTGTAAAATTGGTATAAGTAAAATATGGTATCAAATATATGTATTATATTATATTACAGTTAACCTTAAAACATTTAATTCAATATCTCATAAAAAAATAACAATATGAGTATTTCATAATATATAACACATAACATAAAAAAATCAAATGAATGAAATAAACAACAAAAAAATTATCAAATTTCAAATCTGTGAAATAGTGCTTTCCAGCTCCATAAAATAGTAGATATGCATTTCCGCTTACTAGGGATTTTAACGAAATCAATGATACATGCGAATCGTTGTAGCTACTCATTCATGCCACGTGCCTGTATATGGATACTTACAGTGATTATTTCACTTATGCTAAAATAGCGTGTTAAGATTGGTTGAAATTTTTGTGTTGATAAATGAAAACATCGATTTTGTAGTTCGGCTCTTGATTGGCTACTGGATATGTAAGTATATGATGAGTTTTCGATTTTGTAGTTCGATTCCTGATTGGTTATTATCAAAACACAAACTTACCACTAGCAAGCTGCTATAATGACACAACACCAAACTTTGACCAAAACTAAATAAGCACTCACTATTAATTCATATCAACTTCACAATTTTCGACAAATTTTGCATACTCGTTTATTAATCAAATCACTAAATCAAAATGTTATCAAAACATAACCTCGAGCGAGAAGCAGTAGACTAGACATGCAATGACGAAACTACGAATGACGCGCTCTGTCATTAGTAACTGAAATAGAGGGATGTTTGAAATATCAAGTAAATGTTTTGTTAGTTGCATAATTTCAGAACTAAATGCGGGATTAATGTTCCTAGTTGAATTGAATAGTAAATAAATAAAAATGGTTTCGATTTTATTCATGAAATAATCTTAACAAATACAACTCGTGTTATCGGCGATTATCGTTAATTCCTTCTTGGTTTCGAATCAAATTATGTTGCTTTAGGCAACATAATTTGATTCTCAAATTCAAAGGAATTGCTCTTTCGATAATCACCGATACACTTGTGGTATTACCTACGATCAGTACATTGTCCTTCATAGGTAGTCCCGCTCTAGTTCTACAGTGCGTACAAGTCATAGCGACAAGGGGCTACATTTTCTACAGAGTAGTTGCTCATATCTAATCCTTCTAGAGAAAAATATATTGTGACATTCCATTTACATCTGAATCTTTCTGTTTGAGAAAACCTTTTCAAATGGATCACTAACATTTTGGGGAATTTCTGAATCGATAAAGACTTTGTGCATTTCCTTCTTAATTTGCACTTCGAACGTGTCGGTTTCTTATCACCTTCCAAGGTTTCTTCCCTAGTGAATTATTCGGAACATTATGAGAGTCTGAGTTGGCCTGTTCTTTGTGAAATCGAATGAAAAAGGTCCCAAAATGTATCGAAAGTGAATGAACAGTGACCACAGAAAGAACATTTCAAAGTTAATTTCAGATGACCAACAAAATTTGCTACTATCTTGAGTTGTTCATACCCAAATTTCTCGACCATGACTCTCTGGCCTTTTTACTGTTGCTTAAGTTCTCGACAAAATCGGTCCCAATGAAAACATATAAAACTGTTTTATTAAGAGGCCATAAGCGCCATATTATTTGGTCGTTTTTTTTGGTAGAAGAGTCGATAACTCAAAAACGGTTAGTCGTATCGATTTCAAACAAAAACAGGATTCTAGAGAACGTTTAATACTATGTACCTACGTCTGCGGCAGCACGTCACGATGACTTTGACAGATAATCGACGTAGCTGCAAAGGATTTTCACTTCCATCAAAATTTGAAGCAATCTTCATGCAATCGAAATGAATTTGGTATCAAAATAAAGGTAAAACGTTGATATTTGTACGTGCTGTAATATTTTTCTGAAATTTTTTGTTTATCTACCCAAAAAATTGCTTCAAAATAGCTGCATTTTTTGGGACATTATTGAGATTTTTTTTGTGAGAAAGTGGATTGAAATTTCAATTTTCATTACAGCACGTACCTACACTGAAAAAAATTAGGGTAAAATTACATAAGTATTACAGATCTATTTCCGTAATTTTCGCACAAATTTCATGTACACCATCATTATACATACCAAATTCTGTATGTTTAGTGAATGACATTGAAATTACTGTTTATTCTTGAATTATACCCATAAATTTGAGAAATACTATTGAAAATTGCATAAAATGTAAAAGTAATTCTTATAATTCGTAATTGTATCTAATTTTAGTATAAAAGTCGAAAAACTACATTTTACAATTTAATTTTAGAGATAATATGTAAGAATTACGTTAGAGCGTATGCAAATTTCGAGCGACACAGGATTCGACAAGTCAGCGGGATGGGGCGGGTGCGATGTCCCGACTCCCGATATCACGCCATCATGTTTCATGTTGCGGTTGAGGTTACATCAAATGATGAAAAAAGTGATTGTGTGTGAAAAATAATTGTGTTGAATAGTGTAAAGTTGTGTCAACGTGAGTACATTGTCATTATCAATATGATCACCTGCCAAATTTGCAAATTTCAATGCCTGAACGATCGACTATATGATAAACACCTATGCATTCATAGAAACCAGCCAAAAAAAACTTTCGCATGCATAAGAAGGAATTGTAAATCAAAACTATAGTCTTACAATAAGTATAAATTCCACATATTCAGGAATCATGCGAAACCAACGGTTAGGTGTGATACAAACAACATTAAAGTAAAATGCGGAGTTAAGAGTTGTTTGTTGATTACCCACAAATTTGTTTCCAAAACTCTGATTATGAACTTTTTCTTATATCTTGAATACTTTATCGCCGACACTGAATACCTATTTGCTATCGTAATTCTGGAATCATATATTGGTATGCCTCAAAAACTAGTTAGTCAGTGTTGTTCTTCAGAGACTGTGTTTTTACTTTTCAGTGCACTGGCATTTCGTAACACTACATCTTGGAATGAAATGAAAGTGTGCGGTAGAGAGGAAAACACCTTCTCTGCTCTGTTAGATAACTTCGAGTTATCGAAATGGGCACGGAGGAGTGAAGTGCAAGTGTAAAGACCCAGTCTCTGTTTCCATTGTGTGCAACACCACAGTTGCCAAAATATCCATTATTCATGTTTAGGTGGAATGAATTTGAAAAATTGTTCTATCTGGTAATTAGAAAGATAAACCGCGATTTTCTCAATTCGAAGTTATTTTGTATGACGGCACTCACACTTGCAATTTTTTTCAGGTCTCAACAATGATTTCAAATATTTCGTATTGTATGAACGGCAGTATGTGCAACCCGAAGGACACCATTCCTCCACTAAAGCGTTCCAAGTGGCCTTTGCTCTATTTTTCAATTTTAATTTGAAATACCCTGTGAACATTTCTTTGTCTTTAGAATTCATCCAGACATATGTCCTGAAAATACATCCGGACTCAGGGACCAAGTTCAAAAAAATGTTAAACTTAATGAACAGAATGCGAAAATTTTAATAATGTCTTTGATATTCCTTTTGATTTTTTTATAGGAAAAAAATAACTTTTTTAACTCAAATAAATTGTTTTCTGCAATGAAATAGTTTTCTTCCACCTTTCACTTTCCTTAGGACTGTTAATATTTCGGAAAATAGAAAATAGATTTTCAAACTAAAAATAATAAGTATGCTAACTCCTAAAGACTGAAACAAATGATTATATGTGTATGTACTCAATAAGTTTTAACCATATGGAAAACTTTCTTAATTTTAATTTAAGAAAAGGAAGTTATTCTTCATAAAAACTTCTGCATGTTCTACAATCTAAAATACAATCATCAGATATCAATTTTTTTTCAGTAGTACTTAGGTATATGAGGTTTCTTAAAAAATATGAATCTCACTCAAGAGTACTTTTATTTTTGACAATATCGAAAATGAAGTCTTTCTTTCATTGTTAGTTTTTGTTGTGTTTGACCACGTTGAACTTTTTATACTTAAACAAAAAGCTGTTTTTCCAAACCTAACAAAAACTAATAAAAAAAAAATAAAAATTTAACAAAATATTTTTTTTATATCTGAAAGTAATTTTCATTTCTGAACAACATTGTTTTGTAATAATTTTCGATATTGTCAAAAATTTCACTCATCATGAGTAAATTTCATATTTTTTGAAAACCGCGTATACGACTGAAAAAAATTGATATCTGATGATTGTATTTTGGATTTTAGAATATGCAGAATTTTTTATGAAGAAACATTCTTTTCCTAAAATTATTAATAAAAAAGTTTTCCATATGGTTCCTTAGTGAGACATACTGTATACTTATACAGTCACATAAGTTGGCGATAGAGGGAAAACATTTTCATTTTTCGATAAAGGAAAAGAAATATTATCAATAAAGGGTCCTGCATGTTCTAGACTCTAATTGTGAATATTCAAATCTTGAAATTCGTTAGTTGTATACGAATAGTATCACAAAATATGAAATTGGTACAATAAGAGAATACTTTTATTTGTTACAATATCGAAAATTGTTACCAAGAACAGTTGTTCAGATTTGAGAATCACGTTTGAATATGAAATCGCTTTCACCTACGCAAGCTGAAAATTAAAAAAAAATTTGAATTTCTCTTCAATAACACAAACAGGTTCAGCTAGTTTTAAAAAAAATATATTTGTTTTTCGTAGATGAATATAATTTTGAATTTGAACATGCTTAATAATTCTGAACATTTTTTCATTTTAATAATTTTCGATAATCTCACGAATAAAAGTATACTTTACTCCTCTGTGCCAAGTTCTTGTTTTTTGATACTAATCGTATAACAGTGACAAATTTCGAGATTTGATTATATTCTGAAGGAGGTTTTTGAACAAAACAAATTATTAATGTTATGGCAACTCAAGTGGATACGCTCTATATAATTCATGGAATTCGTTAGAATTACTTTTTTTTTTTGGTAAAGTGAATTACAGACACAAAGAACACGCTTAGGATCTGGTCGCAGCGACCAGATCGTATGCTTCGTTCTTACATTGATACTTAATTGTCAATAGTAAATTTAATAAATTAAAAGTAATATTACATATTTGATTAAAATTCCAGAGGAAATTTAAACAATTTAATTTCACAGTCTCAACTATGTTGACCTAACTTTTCAACGGTGAATTTACAGGAGCTATGTAATTTCACTGAGGAAATTTACATATATATTAATTAATTTTACATTACCGATTCTGATGACACGATTTTTCAATAGTATATTCACATAAAATATGTAATTCCACATCTTGAAATTAATGAGTTATTGAAATTTCAGTAGGATTATTACGCTAGTTGTTATGTGATTTCACGAATTAAATTATCAAAATTATTTAAATTTCAACAGTATATTTACGTGAATACTTATGTGTTATTACTTATGAAATATACTTAAGATCTGTGTTATTTCGACTCGAATGTGAAATTACAGAACATTACGTTGGCAACTAGATGCCAACCTAATGTTCTGTAATTTCACATATTCCTTTTTTCAGTGTAGAGCCGAATGTCCTCTAGAATCCTGCCCTCGTTTGAAATTGATACTAAAAACCAATTTTGAGTTATTTATTGACTCCTTTACCCTAAAAAGCGCCCCAAATATGATCGCGCTCATAGCCTCTTAAGAATTGTTTGAAATTACAAAATGCTTGCAAAAGTGCCCCAATTAGCATGTTAGTATTGTACTAGGTGTTACTACTTCTGCTTTCAATCATACACTGCAACAATGCTATGAAAGATTCGGTAATTGGAAAATTCCTTCAACGAAACCATGAATTAATTATGAAATATTTTGTCCGTTATTGAGAGGGGAGAAAATTTCTGCTCAGAGTTCATAAACATGGTGATGGCGGAAAATTAATTATTAAGGGTGGATTATCATCCTACAAGATTTGACCTCATGAAAACATATTCGTTATACTCTTCTGGATCTTAACTTGTGAGTCGGATATTTCTTTGGTAGTTAATTTCGAGACTCAGTTCTTCTTCTAACTTTTCTCAACAATCAGAAATGGACCTACCGAAATTTTACTCGTCCATCGTTGTACAAGTTGATGCAAATAACAAAATATTCTTTATTTTCAGTCACTGCGCTACGGCACTCTTGCGGAACATATAGGCCGTTAAAAACAATATCCATTAAACTGCATGCACACATGAAATCGGATGCAATTCAGTTCACTACAAAACACATTCGAAATGCAAACATTTTATTGGAACATGTTTGTTGTTGGGAATGAATATTCTTGAAACTAATGGTTCAGTATAGACTTTCTACGAGAGAAAGTGATTCGAATTCAAATAATGGCGAGAGTTTCAGGAAGGATGGAGCAGTGGAATTTCCTTTTCATATTACCTCAAGGCATACGTAAATATACAGTAATGCCCTAAAAGTATGCAACATATGGATGTTTTTCATTGAGAAGAATATTCAAGTAATAGGGCTTTCAAGACTGGCGTCAATGTTCTGGTTTCCGGGTTTTGTCAGCGGTAGTCATATTCAGTCGCAAGTAATACGACGTACGAACTGAAACTGGAGTTTTCGTTCCTGTCACGTCATTTATGATACAGTTATGGCGCGAGTTTCTGCTCGATTTGGGTGGCATGACTTCGTGGCGCCTTTCAGTGCTGTGTGACAGATCTCTGAAGAGTATGTTCTTTATTTCCCTCTTTTGAAGTTATCTTGGTGTGTTTCTATGGCTTTTATAAATACTGTGGCCGAACAAAATTTCGGCGTTGTGTACGTGTTCTCGAATATGATATTGTTTTTCAATCAGACATGGCGTATTCCATACAATGAAAGTGTCACCAACTGGAATCTAAACGAATCAGCAGAATTTTAAAGAATTCCAGATTGTGGAAGGACAAACTGAAAGGATCATTGGTACCCTCCTAGTCGAGCATAGGCGAAGTTGTTGGTTGGGACAAACCGACTACACAAGATCCTAATTGAGATGCTATAGCAACGTCGAAACATAATCTGACCAGAATGCATTCAGAGGCCATAGAAATACAAAAACACCAAGAAAACTTCAACAGAACGGAACTAATGTTCGGTTTTCATTAAAAGCTTCAAAGCAATCAAGATATTATGCATATTCTTATTCTTTTTCCAAACTTCATTTTTTTGTATACGAAATGAGGACACTCGTATTAGGTATGTCCAGTTGCCAAACATTCAACCTCAGTGCCTATTTTGCTCAGGACATGGATACATGTTCGCGTCGCTGGCCAATATACGCCCGAGATTTTGCATTTATATTATATCGTGAAGTGAATAGAAAAAAAATTATGTTACTTCAAGAACCAACTGCTGAAGAGTATCAAAGTGAGTGCCTACTTGCAATGTCAAACTACAGTCCATTTTTGATTTGTCGCCCAACATTTGGTCCGCTCGACACGCGATAATGATGCTGGATGCTTTGATTTCTTCAAATTGTTCAATATTTATGGAATAGTCATTGAAATTCGTTCATAATTTTTTTACGAAATTCACTGTTTCAATATAATACACTCATTTCAAACGCTATCGGCTCCGGCTCACTGGAAATTGATCCGCGATTCAGAATTTGATTCAATTATTTATTTACATCTGGAATCTTTCATGCTCTTGAATTAAATATACTCGAAGTGTAACATCCATACCTCAACAAATATTTCAATTATTTGCTTTGCGTGGTATCTTTCTTAGTTGGTGGATTTGTCAGGGAATTCTGTTATTTTTATCTATCATTATGGCTGATGATAAGGAACTTAAAACTTTTATTGCTCAGGAAGAAACTGAAGTAATTAAAGTGATTGAAATTAACCCATTAACGCCCAGCGTCTTCGTTTGAGGACGGCGTATTTAGGTGGGGATAAAAAATATACGTGTCTAAGGATATTGTTGAAATATGGCAACAGAGGTGAGTATTAGACTCACATTAGTCGGGAGTGTGCGTCGTTGCATTATATCTCTCCGCTGTGAATGTTTGGATAGAGGTGAAATACTGTAAATTTGTGATTGCTTGTACTGGTTTTACGTTTTTATGTGAAGCTTCTTCATAAACAAAGGTGAGTGTTGTTGTGTGACATTTTCTATCACAAAAGACATATAACACTAACTGTGGAATGCTTTGACACATTTTCATATACATGGAAAATGAAAATATTGTATTGAAACTTTGTGTCTTCAAATGAGGACGCTGGGCTTTAGTCGATAACATTTCCTCATAATTCTCATTTCTACGAATTTCAATATTTATTTGTTTTCGTTCTAGGAAATGAGCCGCAAATATTTCAACAACCTTGAGGATGCGGTGGAATATTTATATTCGGAACAAATTGAAGCTGATATTACTGCATTACCTCCAGAAGTAGACGATCTCACTGATGAGGACGAAGTCAATGACGAAGACCTGGGTACTGCTGATGTGATAGATATTCCGGGAGGTACTGAGATTTTCATTGACAATGAAGATAATACGCAAGTTCAGGAGAATTCTATTCAATCTTCTGACGAAGAAGACAACTTACCGCTTGCAACATTTGTCAAAAGGAGAAAACCCGAATACAGAAAGAACTATGTACCTAAATGGGGTGAATCCGAACCACAATATGATCATCTTGATAATGATGATTGTAATGAAATGTTTGAAGTTTTGAAACAACAACTATGTGATGCTACGCCATTGAACATTTTTGAACGATTTTTTGATGATAATGTTTATAACCTCATTATTACAGAAACCAAAAGATATGCAACCGAACAGAAAAATAAACATGATTACTCAATCAGCATCGAAGAAATAAAAACATTCATTGGATTCCTGATTTTCACCGGCTACCATCAATTACCTAGCGAGAGGGATTATTGGTCCGAGCAGGAAGACTTAGGAGTACCGCTTGTGAAGAATGCTTTCAGTCGTAATAAATACAGAGAAATCAAGTCGCTCATTCATTTTGTGGATAATTCACAAGCTGAAAACAACAAGCATGACAGGTCATTCAAAGTTGGACCATTGCTGAATTTGCTGAGTACTCGCTTCTAACAATGGGGAGTCTTTCACCGACACCTAGCTGTTGATGAAATGATAGTGAAATATTATGGGCACAATTCACTGAAACAATTCATAAGAGCAAAACCGATTCGATTCGGTTTCAAACTATGGGCTCTCTGTGGAGATAATGGATATTGCTATAATTTTTCACTCTATTGTGGAAAAAGTCAGAGAGAGGAATCTTTGCCTCTAGGTACAAGTGTTGTTCTGAATATGCTGAGAATTGTAGACAATCCTAAGAGACATCTGGTTTATTTTGATAATTTTTTTACTAGTTATAGTCTACTTTGTCAACTGAAAGATCTAGGATTTCGTGCTACTGGTACAGTGCGAGAAAACAGAATAGCTAAATGTCCCATCAAATCATCAAAGATCCTAGAAAAGGAGCCTCGAGGTGCATACGATTGGCGTTTTGATGACTCCAACAAAATACTTATTTGTAAATGGAATGACAGTAAATGTGTTTCTGTTGCAACCAATTATGATACTATATTCCCAACCAATCAAGTACAAAGATGGAGCAAGAAAGAACGTAAGAAGATTCCAGTTTCACAGCCATCTACTATCTCAAATTATAATAAATACATGGGTGGCGTGGATCATCACGATTGGTTATTAGAAAAACACCACATTTCCATTAGGGGAAAGAAATGGTATTGGTGTCTCTTCACTCGTATGGTAGATATGGCCGTAGTAAATGGGTGTGTATTGTACAACATGATACATAAAGGGGATAAGAGAATATCTATAAAGGATTTCCGAAGAGAAGTAGCATATCCTTATCTCAAAAAAGGACACGACGTGAGAACCAGCAGAGGACGTCCTCCTTGTGCCTTGACATCAAGGACCAATATTATTGAAGAAGTCAGATATGATTGTACAAATCATACTGTGGGGAAGCGGGAAAAACAGCGAAGATGTCAGAACAAATATTGCTCATCAAAACCAAGGACATTTTGCCAAAAATGTAACGTAACACTTTGTATACCTACCTGCTTCAATGAATTTCACAAGAAACATTAGCTTCATAACTGGACATGCATACTTTAATTATGATATATTTGTAAAAAAAATACAATAAATTTGAATTTTCAAGATATCTCATTTTCAATATTTTTATACCGGTATGTCCCAGCGTCCTCAATTGAGGACGGCCTTTTTTTTTAATCTTAATGAAAAATGTGCCAAAATATTGTGTATCATGGGCTTTTCACTTCGAAATGAAGCTATATTAGGAAAATGAAATGAAAATTCTCAACGAGAATAATTTGGGCCTTAATGGGTTAAGTTTGGTGCTGATGATGCATTAATTCACAGTTCTTATTTTTATTTGTCGCTTTTAAACTCTTGAAACAGCAACCTTTCATAAAATTCATAACTCTATTATAACTCTTATCTCTAATATGGAAGGAGTTGACACTGCTTCTCATCATAAAGTTTTGAGTGATGCCGATGCAAGTTATTTTCAGAGTCAAGCTATTTATCATCAAGTTTTTAGGGATGACTTAACTACGGATTCCGGTGTTGTCAATATTACTTCAAGTCGTGAAGTTTAGAATGTCAAATTACCTAAAATGTCACTAACACCCTTTGATGAACATGTTACAAATTTGAAAACCTTTATAGGTCATTTCGATTCAATTATTCATAATAATCACTCACTAACAAATATTGATAAACGATCCAGTACCATTCTCATGAAATATGGCTTCTGTTTGAATTCCCTGAACTTTGACTTCCTCGGCAAAAGTGTCCCTGGTCATCAAAAAATCGGATTACTAGTTTTCAAGAAACAAGTTGTCAAAAAAATTAAAGTGAAGCTTTCCACACAGAATTTTTAACAATTCCGAGAATTGACAAAACGCCCATTTACTCTGTGAATAACATGCCTCATTGATGGTACAATGTGACCTTGATCAGGTATTCATTTAAAGTTTTCGTTTTGTGTTCTACAATAGGGTGAACAAAGATTAATTCAATTGGATTGATTTCAAACCAACCAGTGTGAGTTCTGTGATGAGAATTGAAGATCAATTCAGCCCGGTTGAACTCCATCGATCTCGATCGAAGTCAAAAGACAATTTTTCTTTTATACCAGTTATAAATATTATGTCATAAATATACACCAAACATTATTTAAAGTTTAGAACGTTGCATTATCATTTCTTGTATACAGGGTTAGTAAAAAGATATAGTTCAAGTTTCTTAGGAAAATACGGTTTTTCAATAAATATCCTGGATTCCGAAAAAGAATAGGTAAGTTTTCATCAATTTTTGACATAATGTACAATTCGAAGAGTCCGAGATATTGCCATCAATATAAACATAGGTTCCCGGACTGGTTTGTCGGCTATATTCTTAATATTCACCAATGTATGTGATATAGTAGTGAATAATCCTCTTTCTGAAGAAAATGTCAACAAAGACTTAAATATCATAAAACAGATAGCAGTTAACAATGGATATCAAGTCAAATAAATAGAGAATATTCTTGCTAAAAAATTACATAGAAAGGCTGCCCAAGAAGTGGACCCCACTATGAGGAACCTTGACAATAATTCCAGAACTTCAACTTATTTAGGACCCGTTTCAGAAAAAATAGCGTCATTTTTGAAAAAACAAAATTTAATAGTAGCATTCAGAACAGATAACACGTTGGGAAAGTTATCAAAAATAGGTAATAATGATAAACACAAAGATCTGAAAAATCAGGAGTTTATAAATTGAATTGTTGATCTTGTTCCAAAGTATATGTAGGCCAGACTGGAAGACCATTCAAAAGCCGCGTACGTGAACACCGTATGAACTATGAAAATAATAGAACACATTGCCAACATATGCCAATCATATTTTGGAAGAATGCCATGACTTCGATAAAAACTTAGACTAAATTATTTAGAATTCTTGGAAATTAATTAACTGAAAAATTCGAATTGTTTACTAAATGGACCTTAATAGTTCCCCTTTGTTAATCCTTTTCAATTAATTGAGTAGTAGCTATGTTTTGAGATTTACAGGGACCTACATTATATTGTCACTTTTTATTTTCATTTAAGGTAGCTCCTAATTACTTCAATTGTTAAGAAGATTATTTGGGTAATGTTCAACGTAAAATAATTTAATGTATTACATTCGCTTGATAAAGATACTGTGTATCGAAACATGTTTCGTAGACAATAAATCAATAAAATTCAAACGTGTTTACCTTAGTGTCATATACTATAAATTTCCATCAAGTAACGGCCACGTCAATCCAAAATTTATTCTAGATGTTGGAAATAATATGTAGACAATATTGTATTATCGATATTGGTAAAAACTATTCAACCAATATTGACACAATATTACATGTGACAATCTACAATCAGAACAAGTTCAACCAATATTATTAAAATAATATTGTTTTTTTAATATTCACCCATATTGGACAATATTATTTTTTCCTTTAGAATATATCTATATAGCCACAATGTGAGACCAAGATTCAGCCGATATGATGCTACCTGGGATACTCATTTGTTGTAGGTCGCTGCTCCATTCATTATCAGTGAAACAATTGATTTTAATTCATTGGGAAGTGACAAGATGACTATGATGTTGACGGTCTTAGCCTTGCACAGACGAGAGGCAAGAACCTCGGAGGATAAATCTTTTGTGTGATTATGATGAGTACTTGCGATTGGGTTCTCTTGGTGGAACGTTGCACAAATATCTGTTAGATGTAGTTCAATATCCGTCGTGGTAATAGCAAAGAAATTAGTTGTTTTCTGTCAGATATTAGCCTCATATTTTCCACTTTGTAGAAATATTTGGAGCGAAAAGGTACTTCGTCTTTGTCGATATTAATCATGTCACATGATACCTTCAACATTCATTTGTTGATTGTATGCCAAATATCCCATTTCTAGGGTTCCGTCGACATGATTGGAAAATATCCCTTATTTTGTATCCAGCATCTCACAGAAATCATATAAAATTAAAAGATTTCAAATTTTATTCAGTATATCCAAAACTGAAAGTGGATGTTTTCCATTATGATAAAAAATTCCTCCGTATATTCTTTATCAATGTTGACTTTCTACTATAAACGTCAAGTTTAAGGCCTTGATGAAAGAAATGAACATTTCCGAAAGCTCTACCAAATGACAAAGAGTAATTTTTAAAACAGCCCAGTATTTTGACTGCATTCTCAAGACTATCCATATTTTTCCTTGACTAGTCAGATAAGACTACCCTTCGCTTCATGTGAAACGAGGGGCTGACGGATCATTATTTTCATCACACTGTATAAAAAATGTCAGTAAACAGTTTGTTGGGAGTTTTCTATTGCCGAACGCCAGCCTATGATGGTACGTCCAGTATATATTAGTCATATGCCGCGCATCGTCATATTCCGGTTTTTAGGGATCTTCAACAAAAACGTTTGGCTGGCGGGAGGCGAAAAAAATAGCATGGGAATGGGAAGTAAGTTGGTGTTGACTCGAGAGTTGGTATTGAGTTTCTGAAATCATTGTTCTTGGGGTGATTGTTTAAATATATTCATTTGTGTTGAAGTGATACCTATGGTTGGAATAAAAGGTAGGATATAAATTTGTTTGAAATTGCTTGGAATTATCTTCGACAAATGGCTATAATACCTGTTTGAGTGAGTAATTTTTGGAGTTTACTTTCAATAAAAGAAAAGAGGTTGTTATTCAGAATCAGTATGTTTAATTATATTTTTCTTGGATGTACTTTCCATTGCTTGTTGATTATTAAACAAAGAAAATCATGTGGTAGTTCCGTTCGTGGCAGCATAAACATTTTGAAGAATTTGTGTTTTGCTCTTGCGATCATTGGTACGGAGCTTTCCTTCAATACTGAATATTTAATACTTGTTGATATTTGTATTGATGTTTACAAAAGTAATATTTTGAAAAAGGGTTTTATTTGGGTATTTATTGGTTGTACATGAATCTCAGCACATTGGAATTGAGTGAATATATTCAGTTTAGCTATCGAAAATTCAAGGACTTGTAACGTGCCTGTATGAGAAGTTACATGTCATTCGGTGATTTGCAACGTTCCTGTGTGAGAAGTTGCATATCACCGTTGTATTCATTTCAGCCTGATGGTTTGTAACGTGCCTGTGTGTGAAGGTACCTATTATTGGGCTGATTTGAGTGTATATTGGCTTGCAACGTGCCTTTCTGAGAAGTTGCCTGCTTTTGTTGGATTTTCGAGAAACCAAGGACTTGCAACGTGCCTGTGTGAGAAGTTACATGTCATTCGGTGATTTGCAACTTGCCTGTGTGAGAATTTGCATATCACCGTTGTATCCATTTCAGCCTGATGATTTGTAACGTGCCTGTGTGTGAAGTTACCTATTATTGGGTTGATTTGAGTGTTTATTGGCTTGCAACGTGCCTTTGTGAGAAGTTGCCTGCTTTTGTTGGATTTTCGAAAAACCAAGGACTTGTACGTGCCTGTGTGAGAAGTTACATGTCATTCGGTGATTTGCAACGTGCCTGTGTGAGAAGTTGCATATCACCGTTGTATTCATTTCAGCCTGGTGATTGTAACGTGCCTGTGTGAAGGTACCTATTATTAGGCTGATTTGAGTGTTTATTGGCTTGCAACGTGGCTTGGTCAGGAGTTTCCTGCTTTTGTTGGATTTTCGAGAAGCGAAGGACTTGTAACGTGCCTGTATGAGAAGTTACATGTCTGTGAGCTGTATTGGAAATATAATAATTACTAACGTGCCTGTGTGAGAAGTTACGTGTTATTATATGTACAGTACTGAGATGAGGTACATTGACTTGCAAGGTGCCTGTGTGAGAAGTTGCAAGTCAAAGTGTTGACTCATCAGTTCATTTTTATGAGTTTATTGAAAATGAGATTTGCTTGATTTGAAAAAAAGCTCTAGCATTGTAAATCCATTGTGTTTTGGCTCATGATATCAGCCTTTTTAAAGCCTACCCAATAATTCTTGGGATTATTGAAATTTGATAATTTCCTGATTTATGTATATGTGTGTAATTAAATTCGTAGCCACAATTGTTTCAATAAATGAATCCATTTTTCAGAACTAGGTGCATTATCAATATGAAGTTCCTAAACCCCACAAAACAAAAATAAAACCTGACAAGTTAATAGGCTATGAATAAGAGAAAACAACAACAAATGAACATGAAACATCAACGTGAGTGAAAAAATCCGTTTCGGTAATTATTTCTCAGCTATCCCAACAAATATGACTCGTTTTATCAATGATTATCAAATCTGCCGTCTCTTTTTTCAAAACAAATTATTTTATGCTTTAACTACGCGCTCTTGTGGTTTCCAAACTACGTAAGTTGTATCTCAAAATCGAAGGAATATGCATTTCGAAAATAATCTTTCACAACATTTAATTCACGATGGTTCTCGCAAATGTCGTTGCAAAATATTATTGGATTTCGCTTGTCGTTATTCAACAGGCGGTGGCTGGGCTACAGCTATTTGACCATATTTATTCTCTCTCTACTAACCATACAATTATTATGTTTTAGTGTGTGTACCTGTTAACCAATCGATTTACGCAAATGGATTAATTATGCATCTTCTCTATTTACATGATTTTCTGTTACTATCTAGAAATAAATTCAGTACCTATTGGTGAATGGATCAAACTAGAGTTTTATCCAAACAATGAATTACCATGATTTTCTGTCAATTAACGGTTGCAGAAGTTGAATTTGTTTTTCGGTTCACAAAACGATTTCTATGTTCAATTCAACACTCTTTGGGAGTTGTACCTGTTTTTCTAATTTGAAACATAGGACAAGTCGTTTTTCAAGTCTAGCATTTCAATGTAATAATTTTTATAGATATTAACAAGGATATTCATTAAGTATCGGCTACATCAGTTAAAAAAAAATAAGTTTTCTTTGTTATTTTTGATATGCGTTATCTATCCAATAAGCAATATTAAACTCATGCTGTTACAAGAAATCATCTGTTTTTTGCTGGGTTCTCCATCATAGAGAATTACTCTGACGCTTTTGTATGGTCTTTTAAATGAGGATACACTTTTTTAATGCTTTCTTATAAAGCCTTTCAGATAGAAGGCTCACTGCCAAAGAAGATTTATGTATTTACGTCTTTCACCGCATTTTTTTGAATAATGTCTTTTAATCTTGAACTATGAGAAATATTGACTAATCTACCCTAGCATGACATCTCCCAAACAGGATTAATTTAATAAGTGGGATGATGATTAACGATAATATTTTTGAATATTGATGAATTGAAATACCAAAAAGCTAAAAGGACAACGATTCCGCAGGACGAGTTATATTTTCTTGCAATGGGATTTGCAATGAATTGATATTCGAAACAATTATAGGTTATTCAAGTTATCCATACCAAAGGAATTGGATATGAATTTGAGTGTTAATAATTCAAAGAGACACAGAAAGTGAATACGAATTCATATTATTTTTCAGACTATCAGAGTAAAAACTGAACCTCCTCATCTTCCTTTATCTTTCGAAATATTTTTATAATCTAATTGAATTTGATGAACTCTGCTTCTAGTACATATCTATATCAATAAAAACTTGTGCTGTTTGATGGTAAGACATTCACTTGAGAACGGCTGAACCAATTTAGCTATTTTTATAAATCTTTCCTAATAATCTGAATGAGAGTTTCACGGAAAATCGAAATGCATAATCCTTTTATAATTTTTTTTCATATTCCTGCAAATATTTTCATAAAAATCATTTTGGGAATTACATAGGAAAGTCGGACAATTCGGATAAACTGTATAAATCATAATTTTTGTATTCACTCTCATTCATAACTGATGATAGGAATGTTACATTGGTTTTGTTTGTTATGCTCCTGTGATGGAACTAACTCATTTGAAAGTATTCAACTTGGAAAGAATTCTGTTAATCAATCCAATCGGTTAAATTGGGACCATATTTGTTTTTTATTGCTTATTGTCAGTTGAATTGCGATTCAGTTGTAAGTTCAATCCAATCACCCATGAAATCTTTGATTTGATTGTTTATTTGAACATCTATCTTATAATCTAAAGCGAACTGATGATAAAATAACTTGATCAAATTGAGATTTAAAATTCATTGGACGAAAATAAATCATTTGGTTGTCATGATATTCTGACAAAATTTAATTATGACTTGAATTTTGGAACAAAACCGCATATCTCCAAGTCTATTACACTGCCCATATAGACTTCATCTCGCATCAGAAATTTCACATTGGCGTCTTTCAGCATGTACTCCTACTCAAATTGAATATCCATGGCCACGATCATCGTTAATAGATACAACGATCACTCAGAAATGCGTTTTTTTCCCATTTTCACGTTGTTTACACATTTCCATTGGCTTTTCACATTTTCACGTAACGATCACAAACAAACTTTAATGAAATTTAGACAGGACAAGGTCTATCGGGTTGGCTAGTAACTAATACAAATTTGATGAAAATTCATGCATATTTGTTTTAATGGCGTTTGTGGGAATTGATGCATGAAAACAAACGTGCTGCAATTGTCTACAATTAGGTGTATATCGATCCCGACCTGAATATAAAGACCACAAAGCAGTAAAATAATTAATGTTTCCAAAGGTTATTCCACAGCTTGTTTCGTGCAATTATTCCTTATTTGAAATCTCAAGTTGCCAGACTAATGGTGTACTGTTGGCACTTTAATAGCATTAGCTCAGTACGAAAACTCTTACCTTAGTGAATTTTTTTATGAACCTGAAAATTAATCAACAGGGTATAGCGTGCGAAGTTGAATAATCAATTGAAAATGATAGATGTGAAAGTGAAATAATTTAGGTAATTTGAAGAGTTTACTGAAACATGAATACATTTTAGAATTTTGACGTCTGACTACTATTTTCATTGTTACTACAAATTGCTCTTAGAGATTTGGAGGAGCATCAGACTTTCTTGCATTCCGATAGAGAAGGGTGGTCCATCACTTTCTCACAGTCACTGCTTCCTCTGTTTGTCGTTTGCACATCTTAGAGGCTAAGCTACCCTAGTTTAATCATTTCGTTTCTCAACTGAACTATCAGTGTTAATGGTTAATGATTTAACGAACAATTTCAGAACAAAAAATAATATTTCCGTCAACCTGTTGCACTCCTTCGTGCAACCCTCAGAAGTCTTCGATAGACTTGTACAAGCAACGTAAGATGCAGCCCTAACCTTTTGACATACGATGCCATTCACGGGACCGGTGAATCGGTGGATCGAACCCACGAACCCATGAGAGGCGAACGCTCTACCAGCCTACCACCAAAAACATTTATCAACTGATACTAGAAAAGGGGGAAAATAGAACGAATCCAAAAGAGAATTCAATGAAATAACTACTCCCCTGTATAATCCCAAGTAGCACATCATATCGGCTGAATCTTGGTTTGATATTGGGCCAATATAGATATAGGTATTGTAAATGAAAAAATAAAATTGGTCCGATATGGGTGAATATTCAAAAAACAATATTGTATTAATAATATTGGTGGAATATTGGTTGAAACTTTTCTGAATGTATATTGTCACATGTAATATTGGGACAATATTGGTTGAATAATTTCTACCAATATCGATAATACAATATTGTCTATATATTGTTTTCCACATCTCTCTACATTTCTCGCCAATATTGCATTTAAAATGTTCACAATATTGTACCAATATTTTACTAATTTAGGTGTGCTACTTGGGAAATTTTGACGGATATTGAATTATATCAAAGTAAGGCTGTGGAAGTCAAAGCAAATTCATATAACAGAAACTTATCAATTACAGGCATATACAGACCTCCCTCAACAAGCATAAATACATTTAATGAACTGTTTGAATATTTAAAACAGTGTTTAATAATAGACACACATATTGTGGCAGGAGATATTAACATACATATTCTGAGTAACGATGAACAGTGTTTAAAATCCCTATCAATTCATAAATTTCCGAAAATTTGAATAATCCATTTGAAACGGTTTTCTTCAACAGAAAGATTCCGAGGGAAATTGAATGTCACCATTGATTTTCCTTTAGAGGGATTGGACATGAGTAATTATGCTGATGAAAAAGTAGCTCCCTGTCGCTATAGTCTATATGCATTGTCTAATCATAGTTGGACTACCTACAGCCGACACTACACAGCCTACTGTAGACATCCGTATGCAGGCACGTGGCACGAATGTAATGACTCACATGTGACCCCAATTCCATCCAGATCCATCGTGAGCGTAGATGCCTATGTTCTCTTCTATTTTATTATGTTTTACTGTGGTTTAATATATTTTTATATATCAATAAATGTCAACGTTTCCTTTTACTTGTACAAGACTATCTGAATATAATGGGTTCTTATCAACTATAAACTCATACACAAGGACACATCAAAATTCAAAAACTTGTATTGATCACATTTTCCTCAAAAATTCTGCTCTTGAATATGACTGCATCCCAGTTGTGATGGAACTGGCCGTCACTGGCCATTTTCCTACCTTAATTCAAATAAACTTGAACTTGAAAAAACTTGAAACAAACCTAAAAATGAAAATTGGTCTAGAGTTTATGGATGCAACGATCCGGATGGTGCCACGAATTGCTTCATTGAAACTATAAAGAAACATTCAGAGTCAAGTACTTCAAAATTAAAATATAGAAGATCTGATATTGAACAGAAAGAGTGGATCACCAAAGGAATAATTGCATCCATAAATAAAAAAAGGTCATTATCATGAAAACCGATCCTAACTCCATAAACGTAATAAATTATAGAAAATATCATATTAAACTCAATGAAGACACCGAAATGAGTTATTATCGAAGGAAAATAACAAAAAACATTACTCGGCACACCTTTGAAAGTGTTTTAATGATTTCTCAACCAAAAATAATATACATAATGAATTCATTGAGATTGAGGGTGAAAACGGCGAAATTCTTAAAGATAAATTAGATATTGCCAACAGTTTCAACGAGTATTTTGGAAATATCGGGAAGGAACTGGTAGAAAAAATCAAGAAAAAAAATACTTCAGAATCGACAAACCAAAAAAGCGTCTCATGCCTAGGTAGCACATCATATCGGCTGAATCTTGGTTTCATATTGGGCCAACATAGATATATTGTTATTGAAAAAATAATGTCGGTCCAAGGGGCCAGGTAACTCAGTGGTTGATGCGACATAGTTTCAATCACTCTGGCTGCCAGTCGGCATGGTTCAAACCATGGCGACTGCAGAAATTTTTCTGATGGCCCGAAAAAGTGCTAGGAATCGCACTTAAAATGGTAAGACCTCGTTAATCCTTGGCTCGCACAAGTTTTGACTTCTGAGGCCGCCGTTCGTGGGGGGACGACGACAGCTGGTTAACGGAAAAAACAATTTTAACATTGTTTTTTCAACAGTATGGGAAAATATTCAAAAAACAATATTGTATTAATACTATTAGTGAAATATTGGTTGAATAATTTTTACCAATATCGATACTACAATATTGTCTACATATCGTTTTCAACATCTAGAATAAATATTGCGATCCCAATATTCTGGATATATCGATTCAGCGGATGAAAAACTATATTGTTTTTCCAAGTTTGATAGCACATTAGTCGAATATCATTTCAACCATATACAACACATTGAAGTAACTCATATTGGGTCAATACTGGTTCAATGATATTCACCAATATCGATTAAAGAATATTGTCTTCATATTGGTTTCAACATCCACAATAAAGATTGCATTCCCAATATTCCTCTCATATCGTTACCAGAAATAAAAACTATATTGTATATCCAAGTGTGATTGCACATTAGTTGAATATTATTTTACCAATATTCAAAATATGTTATTAACTTATATTGGGTCAATATTGGTTCAATAATATTTACCGATATCGAAAAACCAATATTGTCTCCATATTGTTTCGTATTGTTTCCAACATGTAATATTTAATGAACCATATTAAAATTATATTATGATCAACCCTGGGTGAAAATCCGCTAGGTGGCTGTACATAAAGAACGCCTTCTAACACCTATGAAGATGTAATATGTACTTCAAAGAACTTGTTTTCAAGGCAGCTTATTCTGTGGTTGTAGTGACTGGAAGGCAGAATCTGGTGTCATCTTGATCAACCAAAAATTATTCAATAATTCACTAAGGTATAGTCACTTCCACCAATACATCCAAATTATATTGTACCAATATCGATGAATGTTTTGATGCCACTATTGCTTCAAGAATATTTCACCAATACTATTTTTGAAATGTTTAAACAATATTTGAACAATATCACAAAATGCTCACACTGTACTTCTCGAAAATATAACTTTTGAATATTTTGCCAATATTTTCAGAATATTGTACCAGCGATATTGTACCAATATCGCTTGATATTTTGAGGCCAATATTGATTCGAGAATATTTCGCCAATATTATAAACTTTTTTTTTCTCCGAATGCTGTTCCTATCACCAGCTGCACCTCAGCCTCTTGGGCTTTTTGTGCATATATTATACACATTGGACCAATATCGCCGAATGTTCACATTTTTTTTCTCTACAGTATTGCATTTAATATATTTTGTCAACATGTTCACAATAATGTACCAATATTCTACCAATATAGGTGTAGGATGAATACATTCTTTTTGGAAGAGACCACTGAAGAAGAAGTATTGAAAACTATCAAATTCCTGAAAAAGTAGAAAGCACCCAGCATGGATGGAATAATATCAGAAATTCTGCAAACTATAGGAATTTTCATCTGTACGTCGCTAACATATGTAGTTATTTTCTCGATGAACGAGGTATATATCCGAAGGCACTAGAAACAGCCATTAGTAAGCCACTTTTCAAATGTGAGTCAAAACGGAACGACTCTAACTATCGTCCCATTTCGCTGATATCAAATGTATCGAACATTGTCGAGAAACTCTTGAAAAAAAGGATAATTACTTTTCCAAACAAATATGAAATTATGTCAGAGAAGCAGTTTGGATTCAGGAAAGGAAGATCCACTGAAGATGCATTAAATGATTTAACAACCCAGATAAGCCAAGCAATAGACAAACAACAACATACATTATGCATGTTCGTAGCAAGAAAGCATTTGATACTGTCAGTCATCAGAATCACTTTTGTGTACGTTGGATAGCATAGGGTTCAGAAATACATCACTTGCATTATTTTGTAGCTATTTGAATAACCGGAAACAATGCGTACAAATAAAAGAATGTTCCAGCTCCACCAAATTCGTTGAATTTGAAGTACCACAAGGCACTGTGCTTGGACCTATACTCTTCAATATATACTTGTACGACTTATTTGAACTTGAGGTGGAATGCCGCATTGTGAGTTTTGCCGATGACACAGCAATATTTTATGAACCCATTGATAGGAAAGAATTGAAACTATTAGTTAAACTAGACTTCAGAATTATCCTTGATTGGTTTGATGGGCAATTACTGACTTTTATCGGGAAAACTCATTTCGTTCCTTTCACCTCATATTAAAAAAATCTGCCATCTATTGACAATAAGATATTCAATAAATTGAGCGAAATCGTAAAGATTGGGAGAGAAGATGTGTCAAGTATATCTTGGTATTTATATTGACTCCAACTTGAAGTGGAGCGTTCAAATGACGTATGTGGTAAGAAAGATGAGAAGTATATTATATCGAATAAAATAACATACGAAAATACTCCTCTCGAGTCAAATGAGGATGATATATTTTGCCCTCATCGAGAGCCACCTGAACTATGGAATTGTCGCCTGGGGAGCCGCAATTAACTTATTCCTTAAAAAGCTTATTCTCAGAGTTATATACAATAAACCTGATAATTACCCAACCGAAAACCTATATAATGAATCAAATATTCTGGATCTACGACAATTATATTTTTTGATAGCCGTAGTTCACCAACATAAAGATGGAGCAAATTGAGAAGTCATGAACCACCCTGAAACAAGACAAAAATCGAATATATCGTGAGTAACGTGACCATAGAAAAAAATTCTATAGAGAAATTTTTCAAACCTTGACGCCAAACTCTACAATCTCATACCAAGAAGCCGTTCTAGAACTCAAAACTTTTCGAAAAGTAAGTGAAACTGTGGATTTTTCGAATACCCCGCCTTCAAGTTCACCAATACGTGCACTTGAAGAATGATCATTATTTCTGAGTTGATCATCAGAGTCAATTACATCATGGACAGAAAGAACCTTCATTGTTGATTCACAATATTTATTTTATTGAATGAATACAATAAGAGATATTCCGTCAGATTCCCATTTATTTTATTTTAGGAAGATGATCTTGATCAATAATTATTACTATCAAAATTTCACTTCTTCATGCTCTTACCAGGACGCCATTGACATATTATTGTTTATTCACTTCACATCTTGTTCCGCATTTGCGTATATTTTTATGTGCCTTCTTTGTTAATATTGTTGATTTTTTTTTCTTGCCAAAAATAATTTATTGGAATTTATATTTATAGCCTATATACTCAAGCATCCCACGCTCATGGTTTTCCTTTTGTGAGTTACTTCAATTAATTTGCGTCTTATAAATATGTGTGACATTAATGTATTATATCGTTGTATTGTATTGTTATGTATTATTATCAATGTGTGATATTAATGTATTTTATAAATTATTGTTATTATTATAAGATACTTGTGCAATGTTACTCATTGCAGAGGACATCATTGCCAATGCTCCCTGCAATCAAATAGCAGAATTTTGTTTTGATTTGGTCAGGGGGCTAATTGCAGACTGGTTTTGAACTTCATGTCGTTTTTCAGTGCCAGAGTTGTCAATAAAGACAGCTTTGAGGCCATCTGTTCCTCATCTCAATCATCACATCACTCTGGCCATTTCGTTCCTCTGGTCTCAGAACAAGAAGCACTCCAGTCTCCAGGGCTAGAGTTTATTCTGGAGATCGTTAAGTTCCGACAGTCTTGCCGATCAAAACAACGAGAGAAATCGATTTATACTCAAAATCTTAAAGCTAATAATTTAAATATTGTAGCCAACAAATTTTGAAAAAAGGTAAACTATTCATCATAAAACTCGTCTTTTCTACAGAACATTCTATTACTTTCAAAGGTAATAACCTTTCAGATTTGACACATGACACGATTGCAATTGAAAGTTGAAATTTAAAACCTGCCACTGCAGCCTCAGGAGGCATCTGACTGTCATCAGAGTTGAGACAGACCCACTATGCACGGAATGTGGTGAGGAGGAGTACTTTCACTTTCTGTACAAATGTGGTAATAATTATGGCAGGCTCAGACAAAACGTCTTCGGAGCTGCCACTCTCAAGAAGGAGGAATTGCACTCATTGCAATGGAAGGATATTTCTACTTCCATAAGAAGGTCGAAGAGGTTCGAAAAGGTTTTCGAAATAGACCCACTGGGGCCTAGTCGATGACACTTGCGTCCCTCACCCATTACCATTACCATTGTATTTGAAAAAAATATCATTATGTTTCAATAATATGATCGGTTCCGGGAAATTTGATACAATTGTTCATTTCATTACTACTTAAAGTACACTGTTTTATCACATATGTCTTTGTTATGAATAATTTCGAAAGTGCTGAAATGGCGGTATTCTGTTTCCTATATCCTGATTATTCTTTTTTGTACGACACGTGGTAAATTGTTTAGTAACAATAACTATCGGTAGGTACATATACAAAAACTGCATATTTTCAATTAAGTATACCTTGTTTCATATCTGAAGAATTATTTGACCTGACATGACTCATATTCCTAACCTTGAAATTTATGCTTTCAAAACGATCACAAGATAAAAATTCATAAGAATGGAGTTGATTGTTGGCCATTTTGGATACCTTGCTGAATAAAGCAAAGTTTGATAAATTGTGAAAGGCTTTCACGGCCATCGTCACTTGCATGGTGGTTCTTCGGATTGTAAAGCCGACGTATGTTTATAGAAGATCTCGACGTTTCGCCAACACGAGTGGTTAGCATTTTCAAGAGAAAGTTTCTGGTTCCTTGAGTCGCTGTCAAATGATTGACATTTGTTATACGTTGTCTCAATAAATACCTTTGATTTGACGTTCTTACATCTGATTGGTCCATAGCGTTAGATAACGTCATAGAATCGTACATACCGTTATTTTGTGGGTTGGGAGCTCATAGACAATTTTTGAGAACTGGAAGCTAAACCTTGTTCAATTGTAGTCCTTCTTCGGTTCTGTTGAAGTTGTTGTGGTGTTTCTGAATTTCAATTGCTTCCCGGAAGAGTCTTGGATAATAGGCAGATGTTGAAGAGATGACTTGGGTTTCTTCAAATTTCACTCTATGGTTATCGTATTCCATGTTCCTGTGGCAGCGTTTATATCGGAACCACGAAACGCTCCGTTAAAACAAGAATCAAAGAGCACAAGGCTTGCTGTCGGTTAGGGCACACACATAAATCCGCTGTCGCAGAACATACTCTCAACAACGATAACCATAGAGTGAAATTTGAAGAAACCCAAGTCATCTCTTCAACATCTGCCTATTACCCAAGACGCTTCCGGGAAGCAACTGAAATTCGGAAACACCACAACAACTTCAACAGAACCGAAGAAGGACTACAATTGAACAAGGTTTTGCTTCCAGTTCTCAAAAATTCTCAATTAGCTTCCTACCCACAAAATAACGGTACGAACGATTCTATGATGTCAGCTAACGCTATGGACCAATCAGATGTAAAAACATTAAATCACAGGTATTTATTGATAAAACGTATAACAAATGTCAAGCATTTGACAGCGACTTAAGAAACTTGAAACTTTCTCTTGAAAGTGCTAACCACTCGTGTTGGCGAAACATCGAGATCTTCTCTTAACATACGTCGGCCTCACAACCCGAAGAACCACCATGTAAAGAAGCAAAGTTTTTTCGTAAAATTGTAATTTCTTCCGTTGAATTCCGTTATTTTACCTTGACTTTCCCAATTGCCTCAGAGCGAAGGAATAATATTCCAGCCGTATGCTAATTTCGACGTACTCTCGTTTCGCAGTCGTTTCGCATCTTCATCATCAATTTTTCACTCATCTTGTTATAATTAAAGTTTCACTACCTACAATAATTATTTAGACGCATGATAGCAATGTGAATAAAATTTATTGTAATCTCATGAAACACTGTATTAAATTTCTTGAAAAAGATTTACTTGCATTAGTTCCATCACTTCAGCAGTCATTGTGTTTAACCAATGAAGATTTTGAAAATCTCAATACGATTTCCTTGTAAGAGAATTATGACTTATATTCCAAATTTCGTGTTCCTATGTTTCACTTCAGGTTTTCTTCATTTTCAGATTTTCTCCTCTAGTCGTCTTCATTCTTGAACACCAGAAATAGTTTATATCACGTACGTTTATTGCAATCGATATATTTTAAAATATCAAACAAATTGCAATATTTAATTTTCCTTAATAAATGTTGAATGCTTTTTATCTTCTCAGTTTACTATATTGTTCATAATAGAATCACACAGATTGGACAACCAATGTGTCATCTCTTTCCAGGAACGAAATTATGAATCTGGATCACATTGGTAAATATGTCACGATATCTTATAGGATTGAAAATCTCATAAAGCATTTTGGGTACGGGCTTTCGCAGTGACGCAACATTTGTTTAATTTTTTGATGAGTCCTGGAATGAATAAATTCTTCATTTACATCACGTAATTCGAACCATTGATCCAACTGAAGGGTCATGCACCATTAAAATTGAGTTAATAAGTTTGGAAAATGTTGTAAATCCTCTGAATTTTTTCGAAATCAGGGTTGCAATTACGAACACTCGATCTGTCGCGAGTTTGACGTATGTCAGGTTGGAGCAATTATGAAAACCAATACAATTCAAAATATTTTGCAACTTGAGTCGATATCATTGGTCTATAAGGTAGATATAATTTCATTCCATCTCTATTCAAAGAAATGTCATAATTTCGATTTCGTTTCGAATCGAGAGCATACATCGTTCTAGCCTACGGATCGTGACAGCTTTCCTATCGAATGTTCATAATCCCACCCCATGCAGGTAAATCACCACATGTGCCATCTAACATTTACAGGTTATAAGCAATGTGAAAATGCTATGACGTTATTGCTATAGATGATCAATGTCATTCAAAAGTTATTTATTCAATAGGTATTCGTTTATCAAAGACAATTCAATATTTTTTGGTGAATTAGGAGCAACTTATTTATGTTGAGGTCGAAGGAGATTATTTGACCAAGGTACACACAACATTTTTTGATGGAGTCCTATCGGTCGTGAAGTGAATTTTCTGTCAAACTCACGGATCCGTGAAATGTCAATTTTCATGAAAGTTGCATAAAAAAAACATATAGTTACCAACAGAAATAAGTAACTGAACATAGTAACTGAAAAAGAACAAGAATAAAAAATGTGTGTATTTTTTATGCATTGATCAATGGTATACAAACTAGTCTGGAAGGTTCGACTTTGCAATTAGTTATCACGAATCGAAAGAAAATAATTTAGGAACAGTACAGTCAATTGACATAGTAAGCATCCTCAGAAGCTAAAAGCTGAAGCTAATGTTGGAAGAATTGAAAAGATGGTTCTGATGAGTCTGAATTAGACAGTCATTGTTTCCGGTAGAAACAAACTAATATATCGATACTTACTTTAGAGCTACGTTTGAGTTGAATCCCGATCGAGCGAGCAGGGAATTCAGTGCATTGGCGGGGCTTTTGGAGCCATTGAAAACAATGGAACAGAATTTGCCCCGACTTTCAAAAGAAATGCGATGAGGTTATTGGGAGCGCGCCCAGATCGTTTAGGGCGTCAACTCGAACGCAGCATAGTAGATATGAATGACACTATTGATATTAAGTAACTCAAACAAGTTTGTATTGTTGTCAAGTCATCTGTCATTATTTCAGTCAGTGAAGATCGTTTTAAAATGGATTATGGACGGAGCACCGGCCCATTTTCAACGAATAGTTCGTCAATTTCTTGATGAAACATTCCATGATCAGTGGATAGGTAGACGTGGTCCTATCTGGCCTGCACGTTCTCCGGATTTAACGTCACTAGACTTTTTTTGTAGGGATACCTTAAATCCCTGGTGTATTCGACACCTGTAGAATCTGTTGAAGATTTAACGCCAAGAATTTTAGCAGCATGTACGTTAATACAGGATACACCAGGAACATTCCAAAGCGTGCGACAGTCAATGATACGGAGATGCCAATTGTGTATCGAACAAAACGGTGGTCCATTTGAACATTTACTTTGAGCCTTTTTCGTTTTTATGTTGTGTACCCTATAAACCGTTTCTATTATTTGAGTAGATATAAATACACAATAATTGTTTTTCTTCACCAAAAACATGATGATTGGAAAATATTTTCCTAGATAATTCAGTATGAAATGACTTTGATTATGATACTCCAACATAAAATTTAACAAATTTAAAAGTAGGTATTCACAGTTTTTCGCAAATATTATTTTAGGCTTTAACTCTCCTCTAACAAGAGCATTATAATTTGAGGCTGGGTTTGTCAGTGGATCTTTCAGAATAATCATTATGCAACAATGTATGGTCACATATCGGTGAATTTACGAAATCGATTCGTTCAAATATTATGACGAATAAAAAAACGGAGTTTGTCGGTCTCATTCTGACTTACCTGTACTATGTTATGAATACTCCCAACATTAAAAAACGTTCGAAAGGTTGACAATTATTCCTATAAGTTATAATAAAGTTGCATCATGCGATTATAGCACACAGGATGTTATGTCTCTTCTCAGGACATATCTCCAGTTTTTTGAAAATATCTCAGAAACCTTTACTTTTAGGCAAGTGGAATGTTATGACTTTAAGGTTGAGTAAGGATGAGCCTAACAGATGTCAAACGCTCATTTGTCAATTCAGTTGTCCAAAGAAAATATGAAGAAAAATATGACCACAAACCACCGTAACTACGCCACTGGTTCACAAAAATTAAAAATTATAACTTCAAATTATCACGTTGATAAACCTTGATTAGTGCACCAAGTTTGAATTTTTTTTCTCCAGGGGTTTTAGAGAAAAAAAAATTAATCTACATTTTTTTCGCACTTTTGACACCCTGTATCTCAGAGGGAATGCATTTTAGGACATACCTTGATGAAAACTTTTCATCTCAAAATGTGGCAAGGAATCTGATGTAGTCGGAGTTTGTCGGTCTTATTCTGACTCACACTGTATATATACGTATATCTACACATTAAAAACATATTAAAAAGCTTATTATTCGGTGAACATTCAGTGCTTGGATTCCAATGTCAGAAACTCATCTATTGAATAAAAGCTATTTTCCAGGAGGTATCTTTGTTGCATTTTTAAAGTTGATATAGCTTTTCATATCCTTTATATATTTTGGCAGGTTGTTATAAAGAGATATGCAATTATAAAAAGACTTTTTAAATGTTGCAGTTTTATGTTTTGGTATTTCCAATATAAAGCTTCTTGATGGATAGTTATGATGACTTCCTAATACGTTGAAGTCAGAGATGTTGCTTTTTACAAAAGTTACACATTTCAAGATGAAAATAGAATGGAAGGGTAGAATGAAGTGTTGTTTGTTTGTTTATATTTTTCTTTGAGTAAAACATGCTCCAGTCAAGTTTACTTAAGTATGTGAGCAGTTTATGTAAATTACTTGTTCTCAAGTCACTGAGTTCATAATTTGAATTTGATAATTTATCTTTTGTTTTGGACTGGCAAAAGTTTAATAATAAAAAAACATGTGAAAAGTGATCACTAAGGTTTGGGTTTATGACGTCACAAAAATAATATAAAGGGGGTATATTTGTGATTACATAGTCAATGATACTGGTGGAAGTTCTTCCATTCAAATTTCTGAAAACACGTGTTGGTTTATTTGTTGTTATCTTTAATTGGAAAGATTCCAATATATCGTTCAATATTTTGAACTCTTGGGTCTCTTTTTTATCAAGATGAATATTGAAATCCCCAGTTGAAATTATATAGTCAAATTTTCTATTTACAAAATTCAGTACAGAATACAGGCGTTCTTCAATAAATTTCAGCTCTCCACCTCCAGATCGTTTAGGGCGTCAACTCGAACGCAGCATAGTAGATATGAATGACACTATTGATATTAAGTAACTCAAACAAGTTTGTATTGTTGTCAAGTCATCTGTCATTATTTCAGTCAGTGAAGATCGTTTTAAAATGGATTATGGACGGAGCACCGGCCCATTTTCAACGAATAGTTCGTCAATTTCTTGATGAAACATTCCATGATCAGTGGATAGGTAGACGTGGTCCTATCTGGCCTGCACGTTCTCCGGATTTAACGTCACTAGACTTTTTTTGAAGGGATACCTTAAATCCCTGGTGTATTCGACACCTGTAGAATCTGTTGAAGATTTAACGCCAAGAATTTTAGCAGCATGTACGTTAATACAGGATACACCAGGAACATTCCAAAGCGTGTGACAGTCAATGATACGGAGATGCCAATTGTGTATCGAACAAAACGGTGGTCCATTTGAACATTTACTTTGAGCCTTTTTCGTTTTTATGTTGTGTACCCTATAAACCGTTTCTATTATTTGAGTAGATATAAATACACAATAATTGTTTTTCTTCACCAAAAACATGATGATTGGAAAATATTTTCCTAGATAATTCAGTATGAAATGACTTTGATTGTGATACTCCAACATAAAATTTAACAAATTTAAAAGTAGGTATTCACAGTTTTTCGCAAATATTATTTTAGGCTTTAACTCTCCTCTAACAGGAGCATTATAATTTGAGGCTGGGTTTGTCAGTGGATCTTTCAGAATAATCATTATGCAACAATGTATGGTCACATATCGGTGAATTTACGAAATCGATTCGTTCAAATATTATGACGAATAAAAAAACGGAGTTTGTCGGTCTCATTCTGACTTACCTGTACTATGTTATGAATACTCCCAACATTAAAAAACGTTCGAAAGGTTGACAATTATTCCTATAAGTTATAATAAAGTTGCATCATGCGATTATAGCACACAGGATGTTATGTCTCTTCTCAGGACATATCTCCAGTTTTTTGAAAATATCTCAGAAACCTTTACTTTTAGGCAAGTGGAATGTTATGACTTTTAGGTTGAGTAAGGATGAGCCTAACAGATGTCAAACGCTCATTTGTCAATTCAGTTGTCCAAAGAAAATATGAAGAAAAATATGACCACAAACCACCGTAACTACTCCACTGGTTTACAAAAATTATAACTTCAAATTATCACGTTGATAAACCTTGATTAGTGCACCAAGTTTGAATTTTTTTTCTCTAGGGGTTTTAGAGAAAAAAAAATTAATCTACATTTTTTTCGCACTTTTGACACCCTGTATCTCAGAGGGGATGCATTTTAGGACATAACTTGATGAAAACTTTTCATCTCAAAATGTGGCAAGGAATCTGATGTAGTCGGAGTTTGTCGGTCTTATTCTGACTCACCCTGTATATATACGTATATCTACACATTAAAAACATATTAAAAAGCTTATTATTCGGTGAACATTCAGTGCTTGGATTCCAATGTCAGAAACTCATCTATTGAATAAAAGCTATTTTCCAGGAGGTATCTTTGTTGCATTTTTAAAGTCGATATAGCTTTTCATATCCTTTATATATTTTGGCAGGTTGTTATAAAGAGATATGCAATTATAAAAGGTAGACTTTTTAAATGTTGCAGTTTTATGTTTTGGTATTTCCAATATAAAGCTTCTTGATGGATAGTTATGATGACTTCCTAATACGTTGAAGTCAGAGATGTTGCTTTTTACAAAAGTTACACATTTCAAGATGAAAATAGAATGGAAGGGTAGAATGAAGTGTTGTTTGTTTGTTTATATTTTTCTTTGAGTAAAACATGCTCCAGTCAAGTCTACTTAAGTATGTGAGCAGTTTATGTAAATTACTTGTTCTCAAGTCACTGAGTTCATAATTTGAATTTGATAATTTATCTTTTGTTTTGGACTGGCAAAAGTTTAATAATAAAAAAACATGTGAAAAGTGATCACTAAGGTTTGGGTTTATGACGTCACAAAAATAATATAAAGGGGGTATATTTGTGATTACATAGTCAATGATACTGGTGGAAGTTCTTCCATTCAAATTTGTGAAAACACGTGTTGGTTTATTTGTTGTTATCTTTAATTGGAAAGATTCCAATATATCGTTCAATATTTTGAACTCTGGGTCTCTTTTTTATCAAGATGAATATTGAAATCCCCAGTTGAAATTATATAGTCAAATTTTCTATTTACAAAATTCAGTACAGAATACAGGCGTTCTTCAATAAATTTCAGCTCTCCACCTCCTGGTCTATAAATATTTATCAATGCAATGTGATGGTCGTCGGCATAATAGTCCACACCACACATTTCAATGTGAGTTTCTGAAGATAGTTTTTTTATTTGAGGAACTTCGTTTGCTTTAACTGTATTTTTTGCAAAAATAGCGGACCCTCCATGGAGATGGAGTGATCTAGAAAAGTGAGATATCAGGTTGTAATTTATAAATTATATGCATTCAATGTCGTCACTTTGATACCAATGCTCTCATATACACATAATTTCAATATTATAATCAATTTCAATGGCTTCCAATTCTGTTAATTTGTTACTTAGACACTGAATGTTCACGTGGAAAATGTTAACATTCGAATTAAACTTAGATTGTATAGTGGTCTTACATCTATCAATTTGACACATCTTATTGTTTTTTTTTTATCAAAACCTACTTTTATACTGCCTGATGGAGTTTGTGAGCTTGTTTCACATGTATTCTTAGTGATGTTATTTTCTATCAGATCTTTTTTCCCGGACTCACCAACTATTCTTGAACTGGTGGTGCCGCCCCCTTTTTTACAAAAAAAGGTGATACCAGAGCACCGCTTGGCTCTGCTGAAATTCTCTTGTTTTATAGTAACTTTCATTGAAGCATACAGCTCGGGTAGCTTGGATTGGTGTTTTTCACAGACAACCACTGGAAAGTGCTTCACTAGAACCTTCTTCAAATCATCCGAGCTGGTGTTGGGATTGAGCCTTGTGACATGCAGTGACCATTTTGGGTACCGTTACGATGTCTGAATTATCTTCATTGCCTCCGATCATGTTTCTTCTTTTGTTCCTGAAGGTTTTCCTGTGTGAAACTTTTTCCCATTTGTCCTCATCTACTAGGGTTCCTAACTCCTGTACATTACGCATTCTACTGGCAGATTCCGCTGTCAAGATTGCTGTACTAACTTCTTTATCCGTAAAAATTATTGGTGAGTTATTTGCCGCATTTTTGGTATTAGCTACTGAACTATAAGGCATTTTCGACGATGATTCATTTGTTATTGCAATCATTTGAACACTTTTTGTTGGTATTTGGCCTTTATCAGAATTTACGTTTTTACGTGTATTGTCCTTTTTTGCTTCATGTCCGTTTAGTTTTTCTGTTAGGGAAACGATTTTGTCTTTCAACAAATTGCAATTTTTGCTGAGAATATCGCACTTGGATTTCATTTCATGCAATAAATTACGCAGGAGTTTATTTTCCACTGCATATGGATTTGTTTCGGGATCTGCTTGTTCAGGTGATCTCTTTTCCACTCTATCTTCATCTGGTAAACACTTTATCTCATGCCGACAAGTGCATTTTTCATTTGGGCTGCTTGTAGCATACAACTAGGATGGAAGACTTCCATGCATTTGTAGCACTTCACTGAATTTACAACAGTTCTTTTACAGTATTTACACTCGTTTCTGTACTCTGCATCCACCGACAACCCGTTTGCTGTCGCCATTTTTTCATATATCCATCTCACTGTATTTGAACCTTTTCCACTCAAAACCACATTCAGTGTAGGCTGTTATGTCAAATACCTGTCAGGAAACACCTACTCTCCGGGTTAATACCACGACGGGTATTGAATTATGTCAGATAATTGTGCAACATTCATATTCCTCATTGCAGAGAACACTCTTACAAGCGCTTCCTGTAGCGAGGTGGAGCGACCTAGTCCCCGTCTCATCAACGAGAGACCAGAGTAACCAAATGGTGATATGATAATTCGGACGGGGGACAGATGGCGTCCATGCTGCCTGTATTGACCTAACCTTGCACTGATGAGGGGCAAAACCTCGATACTAGTTTACAAGTGGACCACCTTGACGAATCAAAACAAAATTCTGCCATTTGGTTACAGGGAGCACTAACCAATATTGTCGTATACAATTAGGAACGTAGCACAGGTATTTGTTTGACATATTTCTATTTCTGTCGTGCATGGTATTGGTGTTACCACAAAGTGGTAAATAAAAGATGAATATCTAACAAAAACAACTTCTTCCCTGGCTAATAGCTTGACAGATATTGAAATACGTTCTTCAAGAAAGACTATATTGCAAGAGCTTGTTGTGATCTGACAGAACCACCTAAATATACATTCATGGCAATCAACAAAAAAAGACAAATTTTTACAACAGTAACACTAAGTTCACCTATTTCTAGCAAAGTATTAATCAATAAATAGCTGAGTTTGCTCCTCTGCCCGCAAATGTCTCTGACCCACCGCTGTCATTGTTGATGGGTACTTTCAAAATATTATTGTAGAGAAAAATCCAAAACCATTTTTTTTATTTTTGGCAATATTTTCACAAATGAAACTACCTTACTCTCAAACCAAATTCATAATTTTTGATACTACTCTTATAAGACTGACAAATTTTGAGATTTGAATATTCATAACTATAGGTTCTGGAATATGCAGACATTTCTATGATGAATAACTTTCATCACATCAACGAAAAATAAAAAAGGTTTACACATGTCGTGAACTCAAGTCGTCACCTTGTATATGTATATGTTTATTGGCTGGAATTTGTAGCTCATACACAAATGAATGCGCAATGCTCATTGTATCATTTGTCAATTCAGTAGATAGAATAGAAACAGGGGGAATCCCCAAGAAGTTACGAACGTAATTTCCAGCCTCCAATTAATTTGTTTGGGTCCATTTGTGTTTGGAATATATTGCATTTCCATTTGAATAGGAAGCAAGTGTTCACTTTGACATCGAGATTAAATTTACGGTTTCAAGAATTCCGAAGAAATTGATAAAATATTTTTTTAACAGGTCATTCCTTCGTTTTGATAATGTGTTAAACCTTTGGTGATATTCAAAATATGTATTTCCTTCTTGGTTTGTTTTCGATTTGCGCTAGTCGTCAACTGTCTACACCCTTATCAGCAACCCTGGAAGGTCTTCAAGAGACTTTACGAGCTACGAATATCTCATTTTTCAACGTGTGCTATCATGCTGATGCTAATTCTTCCTATTACTAAGAATAAGAATTGTCAAGCAACATGTAAACAACTATATTCCTAAACAGTGACAAAATAAGTTGGAGAAATCTAACGAAGGCCTTTGACTTCGTGGATAACGGAAAACCATATCACTATGGCTGTAGACAAAGTACCCTGCAATGGTTCAAATCATACCTACCTCATAGGTCGGAGGCTAACTGTTAGAATGAAAGAATACTCGATGCAAGTTGAGATCAATTCTGGAGTGCCTCAAGGATCTGTGTTAGGTCCTATATTTTTTTAATATATGGTATTAATCTCACAGATATCGACTTGACTGGGAATTTAACACCCTTTGCTGATAAAACCACGATTTTTCGGCGAAGTGCACAGTAGAAGATCTTGAGGAAAAAATTTATAATGATGTGAAAAATATCAAGTTATGATTTGACTTGAATTTGCAATAATTCAATATCAATAAGACAAACATAATCACTTTCAGATGCACACCTGATATTTTTACTTTGGATAACGTAGTCATTGAGAACACAGGCTGTTCCAAATTCTTAGGACTCTTCATTAACGAACAATTTAAAGCCTGAAAAACATGTCAATAATCTCAAAAGTGAAGCATCCACTGGATGCTATGTAGTGATAGTAATTTCTATAGAGTTGGTATCCCAGTCTACAAAAACATTTATGTTACGCGATTTGGGGACTGTGTAGCTTGAATCTGCTACAAATTGATCAGAGACCTCTGAAAAGAGCAATCTGATATATTTAAATAGTTAAACTTCGTGACTAGTGTAGGCCATTGTTGAAAAACACAAATATTTTGACAGTTCATTTTAGAAACGGTATATTTAGTGAGGAAACACTTTTCCAAATTCGGATGTACTCAGTCCATTCATGCCACACGCCACAGTAATATTAGTTTGAAATTACCGATCCCCAGAACTCTTTTTGTTAGGGATTCATAGTGATACAATGGGATTGGTATGTATGACCACTTGCCAAAATGCGTTAGGGGGCACAAATAGATACAAACATTTTCAGAAAAACTATCAGAGAACTGTTGCGCTTTAGACCATATTACAGCCTACAAGAATTATATAAGAACTCTTCTTGAAAACTTCTAGATTGTTCAACCATAAATAGGTACTTCAGTGTATTGGTCTGTATTGCATATATTCCATTCGAATTGGTTTCGTTTAATTTTTCATGTGCGTGAATTATTACGTTATATCTGTGTTGGTCTATGTTTCGACAATTTGAAGGTGTTTCCCCAGTTGAATCAAAAATAATTTCAGCTATGGTATTTATCGAGCACTGCAAAGTAGTTCTTGTAGAAAACTGCCAAGAATCTAACAGATAAAATTCAATGGTCGTAGAGGGCAGTAGTTGTTCTCTGTTTAGGACTCGCCGACGAATACACCTATTGTATAGGTTAATGCGGAAGAGTGGATTTTGTAATCAATTTTTATTAATCAGATTAGTTGTCTTCCGTCCAGTACTATCGACATCGGTCTTATGAAACTTTGTTTTCTACTCAACCTTTATATTTACTGTGTTCATAATTTTGCAAGAAGTTCTTTAATTTACAATAATCAATGCACACTTTAGACATCATCCAATTCTGTAATAGGCCTATGGAAATAAATACTTGTATTGTATCCTGTTCCAGATTTGTATTGAGGAATTGGCATTTGAAGATAACTATCGACCTGTTGAAGAATTTCTCTGAATATCCAGATGTTTTCCAAAAACCAATTTGTTCCATAATTGAGTCGCACATTTTATATGGTCAATAGTTTTGAATATATGTAAGTTAGTCGTATTTTGGTACTACAAATACGTTTTTTTAAGTACAAGTAGTTACAACGTTCGTTTAGGTCAATTCTTTGTGGTGTGCCACTAGAAAGTGACCAGGAATTTATCATATCACAGTTTGCACGTCTATCTTCCGCCCCAAATACAATATTTGCTTGGGAGGCGGTTCTCCGATCGATCAATTTATCGGTGTAACGGGCAAATTTTGATATTAAACTACTCGGTCAACTGAAATGAACTGGAGATATTTCATTTTGATAGGTAGGATCTCGTCGTCACTTCCATCATTTATTTTTCATTTTCGTCGTTCAATTTTGTGAATGGATATGCTTCTTTTGCTAAGAATTCAATTCCTGAAAATTAATGTTGTGATCTCATTTTGGAATCATGCAATTATCAGTATCTTCTGGCACCTCAACAGTGCCAAGAATTATTATTAGTTTCGTATAGGACATCTTCATCGAGAATAACCAGTCGCATTTCAGTTTTCACAATACTTTGGAGATATGACGAACATTTCTTTCCCAGACCTCATTTATCCAATCAACAGCAAATTAATATTGTTCTGTAGGGAGGTGTTTCCTACGAAGGCGTTAAGCGGAAATGCGATATTTTTTTCTTAATTTCGAGTTGTAACTGAAAATTTGTGCAAATTTCGAGTAACAACTCGAAATTAGATTAATTATGAGTAACAACTCGTAATTAGCTTAATTTCGAGTTACAACTCGAAATTAGCCTAATTTCGAGGTATAACTTGAAATAAGTGTTAATTTGGAATTAAACACGAAATTAGCGAAGGAAGGACATGCAATGTTTTTTCGAGTTATAACTCGAAATTAACCTTATTTCGAGTTGTAACTCGAAATTAAGAAGAAAAGAACGCATGTCCGTTCTACGCCTTCGTAGTTTCTAGAAGCATGAATCAATCAGAAATTCAACAAAAACACCAATTCCTACCTCTTGTGCCTTGGTTCTCAAGGTGTAAGAAATTGCCCTTTTTGGGAACATATTCTCCTGAAGATGCTAACTTTGTTGGTGAATCGTGTTTCGACAGAAATTGGCGTAGTTTTGGCTTTTGGTTTCTGTATGGTATTCAAATAAAGAATCCAGTGCACATACCTACAACATCGTGTTACAAACCAAGTCGAAATAGATTTTTCACCAGCTGTGATTTCGAAAAGACACAACAATCTTGCGTTATCAGAAAATGGTTGACCTCAAATACACTGAATCTACCTTTCACTCTCTTTGAAATCATTGTTAAATCAACTCAATTTTGACGCAGTAACTTGTGTAGCTTTTCCAATTGATACAGTATACAGAGTAACCGTTTTGAAAGCACCATTCTAGATTTGCTATTTATTATGCGATTCATTTTTTGTTAATAAATTGTTTCAGTTCAGTTCCAGGAGTTCGAATTGGAATTCAGAATTTCAAGGCCTACTTCGAATTTATTTTATCGACAAAAAATGTATTGGCAATTTTTTTCATGCAATCTGACTACGCAACTGTATTTGCAATATCTTAAGTGGGTGTTACTAGAATTTCATAAAAGAAATATTGATTTTTAACACAAATATAGCATAAATAATGTTTGAATTACTTTATTGAAATAATTCGGTAAATCGTCCTGTATGTCACATAATATGTGAGATATTGTAATTTACAATGCTTCATTATAGCACTGTCAGTTTGAATTGTGAACATATTTATAACAGATGGTATTGTCAATCTTTGTTTACTCTAAACAAGCCTCAGATATAGATTCATATTAAAAAAAAAAAATTTTTAATAAAAGAGTTTGAAACTCATATTGCTACCGATGATAAGTCATCAAAACAAAGGACGAAACTAGTCAAATTCATCGAGTCAAGTTCATTACACCGAAAGTACACTAACGTAGAATTGTGGCTTATAATGAAATTTTCATCATTATTTTTTAATTATGAAAAATCCAGGGACATGGATGAATTTTGTTTTAAAAAATGTCTAATATATTTTTTGGATTTTTTGGTTTGGAAAAAAATCGAAAAAGGCCTTGATATTTTCAATTTTTATTCAAAATCAGCCAATCAATCAATACACCTAGTTTATTGTCATGAAGAAGATGTACAGTTTTTGGAACAGCACTTATGTTAATGAATTAAAAATAAAAAATACTTACTATTACAACTATTCAACGAATATGTGACGAATAACATATAAAACAAGGGATTATTTCTGTACACAAAAATTAACATTAAGAATGAAATCCTCAGTAGCAAAATACCTAACTGAATCAAAAGGTATCAGCATAATACTCTTCCGATGTATAATAAGGTCGGCTACACAGCATGAGGAAAACAGACCTTTTCTACACCAGTACTATAATAATATACTTATATGTCCATAATCCTTCTCATAATGAGATGTGCATTATGATACATTTTTCATAACGATACAGATTTTTAATCAATACAAATCCATAATTTTTCAATCAAGAGTAAAGGACCCTAGGACAGTTCAAAAAGTAAGCTTATGGGAAATAACACGGTAAAACCTCTAAGGTCCATTTTGCACCTTTTGACTCTTTTTGGGGTGGGGGGAAAAATCGGAGCGTCGCTGCTTGGCGTTCATCGAGTCGCGATAGATCCCTTAGATTGATAACAATTGTCCAGTGCCGAGCGCGATACCATCATCGGAAATACTCGGGTGTTGACTAGACGAGATCGGTAGAAGTCGGAACGTTGTTGCTTGGCGTTCATCGTGTGACGTAATCGACACCCACGCCCCTCCCATCGCGTCACTCGAAGTCGTCAGTTTAGCGGCAAATTCAAATTTCATATTTTCTGCTAGCGGATTTTAATTTGAAATAATGAAAAAAAGATGTTGATGTGTGGGATCGAAGCGTAGCGAACCAGCAATCTTCGGATTACGAAGCGCACGTCTACACAACTAGGCTATGAGACCTCTTAGTGAATGTAGGTTGACATGTTGTTTATACAGCGCGAGCCACCGATCCGCCGAGTCGAGCGATGTAATCTTGCCGCAAGCCGGGTGTTATCAAACCGCAAGCCGAGAGTTTGAATAAAAACAATAGTAATTGTGAATGAATTAATTCGAATTGTTGAAGTGGTATAATAATAATGATGTTTGGTAAAATAGGAAAAATGGCGGCGGGTAACGGGAGTGTAATGTTTCAACGTGCGATTCCAATGAGGAACGTATACAGGGTGTTTGAAAATATATGATTTAAGAGAAAAATCAACAGGGTGTCTCAAAACAGTCATCAATTGAGAGAAAAAACAACAGGGTGTTTCAAAATACATCATTTAAGAGGAAAATATGGAATGTTGGGTGGGAGACATGAATCATCGCATCATTGGGGCATCACATCATTGGGGCATGCAGGGATTCAGAAGTTTTCGTTTTACGTATACAGGGTGTGTCAAAATACATCATTTAAGAAAAAAATATATACAGGGTGTCTCATAAACGTGCATCGTGATGAGGTTTGTCATTTAAGAAAAAATATATATACCAGGTGTACCAACGTGCCAGTTGAGACAAAAAATATATACAGGATGTCTCATAAATGTGCATCGTGACGGGGTCCGTCATTTTTAAAGTGCGATACCAATTCGTTTTCAAGGAATACATCAGAGCTATCTGTCGTTCAATATATACATTAATGATATTTTGGATGTGTACGAATCATCAAAAAATAAACACTTTCGGTTTCAAAAAATTAAGATAGAAGAAAAGCAATAGTAAATTCGGATTACCCACATCGAGGAGAGTCCAAATCTGCAATAAAATGGCTACTTCCGGTCCAAACCGGAAATGGCACTTCCGGTCGTCCGATTTTGATGATTTTGGCATCAATAGATTCGTTTGGATGTCAAGAAACATTTTTAAGCATTTTCCGAGGTCAAAAAGGCATAGGAGGCTATCTTCGTTATTAGTAAAGTTACAGAAACGTGCGGGTACTCTAAGAAGACAACTTTCATGGGAGATCAAGAAAATAATAGAATTTGCGTACGGCAACTGCCATAAGGGCCGTAAACCGCACATATTAATGCGTTATGTACTTATTGCTTAAATCTTAGAAGCTGATTCGTAAGTTTAGTAAAATGGGTGTACCAACTCGACATTTATGAGAAAAAAACATGGCAGCTGTCAAATTTGGTATACCGGATGTCTCAAAATACATCGATTAAGAGAAAAAAACATGTCGGCTGTCAAATTTGGTATACCGGGTGTCTCAAAATACATTGATTAAGAGAAAAAAAACATGGCTGATGTCATACAGGGTGTACCATCATAGTATTTAAGAGAAAAAAACATGGCTGCTGCCATACAGGGGGTACCATCATAGTATTTAAGAGAAAAAAACATGGCTGCTACCATACAGGGTGTACCAACTTGGCATTTAAGAGAAAAAAACATGACAGCTATGAAAACTGGTATACCGGGTGAAGCAACGTAACATTTAAGAGAAAAAAACATGGCTGATTGTCAAATGACATGACACAGAGAAAAAAAACCATGGCAGCTGTCAAATTTGGTATATAGGATGTCTCAAAACACATCGATTAAGAGAAAAAATACATGGTGGCTGGTTGTCAACGTATATACAGGGTGTCCTACAACGTTTGAGAGAAAAAACATGGTGAATCATTAGGAGAAAAAACATGGCTGCATGAGTGATGGAAGAACGCTTCAATGGACATATGGAGATTCGAAACAACTACTTGCCCATGCAGAGATTGAATTACATCCGACATCTAAATGTGTAATAAGAGGACGTTTGGACCATTCATTTGGGAAAAAAAAACATAGCGGAGTCTGATTGGTCAAAGCTCATTATAGTAGTGCCATTGGGTAGTTGAAATAATCACCAATAGAATGGTATCTGAAGAGTACAGACAGAAGGTTGAGGATTCTTTCGTTCCAAAAAACAACAAAAATAACAAACGCTAAAATGTGTAAAAAATTTGACGAATTCAGTGGTTTTCACGTTCCAAAAAATGATTAAAATGACAAGCGTTAAAAATTTACGTTTACATGTATTTCTTATGGAGATTTGACATTTCAGAATCGTTCAAAATTATCGTTTTTGCGTCCCAAAAAACAAGTAAAATTAGAAGCGTTAAAACACGTAAAAAATGCAACGAAAACATGTGTTTTCATTTTCGAAAAAGCATAAAATTTCGAACGCCGAATTACATAAAATATGTAACGAATACATGCGTTTTCGTGTTCCAAAAAACAACTAAAATTACGAACGCCAATAATTTACTTTTACATGTAATTCTTATGGACAATAGGCATTTCAAAATCGTTTAAAATTATCGTTTTCGCGTCCCAAAAAAACAAGTAAAATTTGAAACGCTGAAACACGTGAAAAATGCAACGAAAATAGACGTTTTCGCGTTCCAAAAAACAAGTAAAATTAGAAGCGTTAAAGCACGTAAAAAATGCAATGAAAATAGAAGTTTACGCGTCCCAAAAAGTGATTAAAATTACAAGCGATAAAAATTTACTTTTACATGTATTTCTTATGGATATTTGGCATTTCAAAATCGTTCAAAATTATTGTTTTCGCGTCCCAAAAAACAAGTAAAATTAGAAGCGTTAAAACAAGTAAAAAATCCTATCAAAAAGTACCAGTTATCACACTTATATAGTAAATTTTACTCAATTGCACTTAGCTTTAAGTATTTTGGTGGTTATGAGGCTTCATCTACTTGCACTCAGTTCTGGACGTTTTGTAGTTATTATTAAAAATTACTATTTAGTTATCAGTTTGTATAGTAATTTTTCATAAAGTGAGGTTAGATAGATAAATCTAAAAAAAAAAAAGAACCCACGCTCCCTTTGGGAATCGCAGCTTAACGCCACAACGCCTTAGACCGCTCGGCCAACCTAACTTATAAGTATACATAATAAGATGTTGGTATTGTAGGATAGGGTAAAAAATTCAAACATCTTGAATACAAAATTTATTAAGCATTTTTATTTCGGTAACATATCACATAGCCATTTGTAAAGAATATCTACGTTTCGGAGGCTGCAATTGTAGTTGGTATTGTTGCGACGAATATATGCATACAAGATGAGATGCCATCATTGTTGCTGAATGTGGGAACTATCCAAAACGTATTATCATAATCCTCCAATTTCACAACTCGTGTAAGTAGGCCCAACTGGTGAAATTTGGTAGTAAGATAGTCACGTTTTTGAAGTGGGAAAAATCGACCATTTTTCTTCAATAGTTGATGTGTTGAGTGATCTTTGTATTGAGGTTTTTTGTATACAAATTGATGAGAACGTCAATACACACAAAAAAATGCGACCAAAATAGACGTTCCTCACGCTCCAAAAAATGGTAAATTTAAAAAGCGTTTGAACTCGCAAAAATGTGAACAGAACATACGTTTTACGCGTTTCAAAAAAGATAAAAAATACGAACGACAATTCACGCAAAAATACGTACAAAAATAGCCGTTTTCGCATTAATTATTATGACGAAAATTAAGGCAAACAATATACACGTTTACATGTATTTCTTATGTAAATTTGACATTTCTAAATCGTTCAAAATTGACGTTATTACACGTTACAAATAAGATAAACGCCAATTCACTCAAATAATATGACCAAAATATTCGTTTATTACGTTCAAAATTGAAATTTTAAAAGCACAATTCACGCAAAAATGAGTATCAACTACATTTTGAGCTTACGCCGTGGACGTAAAAAAGGTAAGAGCTTCGGTCGGTAGAGATTATTTCTATTGAACAATCCATAAAAAAGCATGAGTTTTCGTGATTTCGTGTATGGTGATAGTGGCCACAGAGCGGATCTTAGAGGCACAAAACAAAACTCGATTATTACAACCGACGTACTTTCCGTTGAGTTATTATCGCATTTCCTGTGAGCGAAAACCCAGAAATGAACATGTTATTCATAGTTATTTTGTACCGGCATCATTTTAAGTATGTGTAGTTTGTATTTCAATATAATATGGATTATATTTGAAAGTACAGATGATTTTGAGGTAAGTGGGTTTCAGTTAATCATGTAGCAACGTAGTCTAAAGATGACAATAATTGATCATTCAGTCGAGAAAACATAATTTCAGCAAATATCGTGTTTTATTATTGGAGTTATCACCATTGTGTGGTTTAGGGCGATAGGCGTTTATATTTCATATCTTGAATTTATCCAGGAAATTATGAGTATTATTATTCATTTTACTTCAGTTAGCATCTACAAACATTTATTTCGTGTTGTCGATTTTCACAATGTTCATTTTGAATAAAGTCCGTTTTGGATACATAAGTCCATTATGATTTTTTTTGAGATAGTCAGTTTTATTAAATATATGGGGTTTTTACAAATTATTAGAGTCTAATTTCAAAATAAGATAACATTTTCGCCATATGTGTTTAATTATCTGAAATGTGATTGAGTGAAATTTTCATAAAAGTTTTAGCTGTGAGGCATGGTGACGTCATTATTGGTTAATTGATTATTTTATCTACAATAATTTTTTATATAAATATATATTCATAAATGGGAATCACTCTCAAAAGTACAGCTTTCAAATCAGATAATAAACCTTTATCGGGACATGATACAATATTCGTATGAAAAAATCAAATTCGATGATTTGAATCAAACGAAAACAACACAAAATATCATGAAAATAGTGGTAATAATTATAAAAGAAATTAGATGACGTCATATAAAGTATGGACGACTGTACATAAATTATGTTTGCGGCAGATTTCAAGCTTGACGCGTCAGAAGAAATGAAATGAAACGGGATGAATCAACGAAATTATGAAAATAATAATAGTAATAAATATAGAGGTCAGCGCATTGAAATATACTTATGGAAGGAATCGAATTCAACGATTTGGATGAAACGATGAAACGACACAAAAAATCAAGAAAATAATGATGATAATAATAAAAAATGTAGAAGACATCATATTATACAGTATAGAAGAATTATGAAAATAATAATAATAATAGTAATAAATGTAGAGGTTGAAATAAATATGGAAGGTATCAAATTCGATGATTTGAATGAAACGAAACGACACAAAAAGTTATGAAAATAATGACAATGATAATAAAAATGCGGTCAACGTCATATACCGTAGGCGTCCGACGGGTATCAAGCTTGACGCGTTGGAAGGAACAAAACGATAAGAAATGAAAGGAAGCAAAAATGAATTATTGAAATCATAAAAATAATTGTGATTATGAGAAATAGAGAAAGCGCATAAATTACGCGTTCGACAGGTTTAGAGATCAATGCATTGAACGAAACGTCGCGTCGTGAAAATAATAATAATACTACGAAATATAGAGAACAACAACTAATAACCTATGTGTCTGACTTGACCTGTTGAATAAAACGAATCGCAATGAAACGAAAAGGTAACGTGAAAAATAAAATG